>CAUYRH010045524.1:0-49422 GCA_963574655.1 Perodicticus potto
GGCGGGCGCCTGTAGTCCCAGCTACTTGGGAGGCGGAGGCAGGAGACTCGCTTGAGCCCAGGAATTGGAGGTTGCTGTGAGCTGTGATGCCACAGCACTCTATCCAGGGTGATAGCTTGAGGCTCTGTCTCAAAAAAAAAAAGGAAAAAGGAAAAAGGACTCAGAGGGCGGCACCTGTGGCTCAGTGGGTAGGGAGCCAGCCCCATATACCAAGGGTGGCGGGTTCAAACCCAGCCCTGGCCAAACTGCAACAAAAAAATAGCAGGCGCCTGTAGTCCCAGCTACTGGGAAGGCTGAGGCAAGAAAATCACCTAAGCCCAAGAGCTAAAGGTTGCTGTGAGCTGTGATGCCATGACACTCTACCAAGGGCAACAAAGTGAGACTTTGTCTCTACAAAAAAAAAAAAAAAGAAAAGAAAAGAAAAGAAAAAAGAGAAAGGACTCAGAGGCAAGAAAGCCACCTGACGGTGCTGAGGGAGACATGTGGTGATGGGACACACACTGTGTGTCGGCAGAAAGCACCGAGACCACAAACCACACTGCAGAGTGACAGCATTGCTGGTGTCAAGAGGCCTAGGGAAGAGGCCCACCCCACACTTGGGGGCATGGTCAGCCCCCTGGCTGCGGCACCTGCAAGGAGCTACCTGGCAGCAAACTACCCATCCAGAGGCAAGGTAGCCAACCAGGAGGACCCAGGCCCCTGCTTCTGAGTCCACAGCCTGTCCAGTACTTGCCTGTAACCTCCAAAATATAGCTATGGTGGGGCCCACCTTGCTGGCGCCCTCACCCAAAGGCCCAACTCCATGCAGGGATTGAGGGCGCCTCTAGCCACCAGGAAGTAGGCACACAAGCTGAGAAGAGGTGCCCCGGGCACACACTGCCCATCAGCTGGGTGCCCTCGCTGAAGCCTAGATATGCCCTGGCTGGGAACCTAGCTCCTAAGCTGTGGGGGGACACGCTGGGCAGCTGCCCAGCCCAACCTGCTTCAGGTAGGCCTCACGACACTACCCTAGACCCAGGATACATTGGACAATGCCAGAGAAGACCAAGGTGCTCGGCAGTCCAGCATGTGTCCAGCATAGATAAATGATGCCATGAGGCAGTGATGCCAAAACTGGTAGTGGCAGTGCAGAGGCTTCAGAGTGAGTGCAGGGTTGGACACAACCCAGGACAAATCAGCAAACACACATGCAAATCATGTGTGAGATCACAGTGCCCCAGTGCACAGATGGCGCACCCCCTGCCCTGGCCCCTAGGACCACACTGTGAGGAGAGAGACCCTCACCAGGGTGGGAACCCCAACACCCAGCTGCAGCCCCATCCAAAGCCCTCATCCCCCACCCCCGGGAGGCCACATGGAGCGTTCTCAGCAGCCTTCAGTACGGAAAGTCCAGCCAGCCACAACGTAGACAGAGCAAGTCACCTCTGGAACCAAGGCTGCAGTGCCAGGCACATGGGGCAGGACACTTGCAGTGACCTAAGAGCAGCTGCGATGGCACAGACAGCACACCGAGGGACCCAGACCCAGACCTGAGGACATGGGCAAAGAGCTAAAAACTACACCAGAAACCAGAAGGCAGCTCCAGAACAGAAAGATACAGTAACTGTTCACCAAACACAGTGGAAAAAAAATACCTAGTTAAAAACAGAACACAGGATAGAAAATAAAAACTTATGTGGCAAACACAACAAAAAGCCCTAACAAACATGCAATTTGAACCTGAGGAAAAGAAAATGACACAAAACTGACAAAAATAAAAACTTCTCTCGTCAAAGGAGCCATTAAAAAATCGAGAATGCAGCTCGGCGCCTGTGGCTCAACGGGCTAAGGCGCCAGCCACATACACCTGAGCTGGCGGGTTCGAATCCAGTCCGGTCCGCCAAACAACAATGAGGGCTGCAACCAAAAAATGGCCGGGCATTGTGGCGGGCACCTGTAGTTCCAGCTACTTGGGAGGCAGAGGCAGGAGATTCGCTTGAGCCCAGGAATTAGAGGTTGCTGTGAGCTGTGATGCCACTGCACTCTACTCAGGGTGATAGCTTGAGGCTCTGTCTCAAAAAAAAAAAAAAAAAATCGAGAATGCAACACAGACCTGGCCCAGGCTGTGTCCAGAGGAGAGGAAGCCCTGCACAGCAGGATAAAAACCCCAAAGAGACTTGACCCAGCATCTCACAGGCCCTGCTGAACGCGGATGAGCAGGAGAAAGTGCATTCACTACGCCCAGGCATCAGGAAATGCTGGTGGGAGCCACAGCGCAACCACACCCACCCAAGAGCCCCCAAATCCCAACACACACCATAGCCCAACAGAAACAGCAGAACAGCTAGAAACCAGTGGGGTGCTGTCAGGTAGACAGGTGCCAGGTGCAAGAAAAAGAGCCTTTGGGTGTGCCACCTGCTCTACAACCCCCAGGGCCAAACCTTCATCAGTTCTCAGAGGAAACACACAGGTGTACACCAGAGACAGCACTAGATGTTCAAAGCTGCACATAGTTGTGATTGCCCCCACTAGGTTACAGCCCTATAGCCACTAGCAACAGAGGGATGTTCAAGGAACAAAGAGTCCCCAGTAACAGCAGTGCTGACTTTGCAGGACTCACGTTCACCCCAAGAAGCAAATCACCCTGAGGGAGGGTTGTGCGAGGAGGCCTCTGTACTGCTGCCTGGGTGGGAGTGACACAGGTGTGTACAACTTTTAAGATTTGTTAGCTGTGCACTTCCTATCTGTGTACTTCAGAGTATGTATGATATCACTCATGAAGAGCTTTTTGGAACTTTATAGTATGTATATTATCATTCACTGACATCTTTTCAGTCATCAGAATGCAGGACTAAACAGACAACTACCTTAATAAGTAATAACCAGCAGCTAGAGAATGCAAGGGGGGGAAAGTCGTCGGTAATAACTTTTCCAAAAGTACATTATCTAAAATTAAACCTATGTGCAAGGTCTTTTATTTACAAAGCAAGGTCTTTTATTTACAAAACTGTCTAGAACTTTCCAGAAGATGGTACTTTTTTAATGATAAAGAAAATTTTACCCAAATGGAGAGTCAAATTTCATTCTTGAAAAAGAACTGTAATTGATTAAAAGACAAACCCCTAATAGGAAAATACACAAAACTCACACAGCTGTTAATAAACCAAGACAAGACACATTTGCACTGAAACAAAGAAAAACCTCCCCTGTTAGCCTGGCAGAGTCCAGCTGAAGAGCTGCAGGGTGGTGTCAGGGTCTTCTCCCCAGTCCTTATCCCTGAGCCAGTGACTCCCCTCATGGGGAGTTGGGCAGTGTAAATCAAGGTGAACTACTGGCACCAACCCAAAGACATGGGTAGAGCTTGTCTCAGTCCACGCAGACTGCTCCAGGAAAAGCCCTAGCCTGGGCACCCTACAAACGGCAGATCACACCTACGGCTCCAGAGGGTGGCAAGTGGAGCTCACTCTGTGGCCTCCTCAAAAAGACACTAATTCCGCAATGGGGCCTCCAACCTCCTTGCCACCTCCCCATTAGGTGGGAGGTTCCAATCCATGAAGGATAGACATTGGGTACAGCGCAGCCATCTCAGGACAGACTGAACAAAACTAGTAGCCACTAAAATGTGACCCAGGTGTCAATGCAAGCAAAATTCTCAAATTTTGGTATAATACAGGAAATCTAAACACTGCCTATGTGACAATAATAATGAACTACTGTTAACCGTCTAGGATATTTTTAAAGTACTGTCTCTAAGAAACAGAGTAATCACTATCTATCTAATAAAATGACCTCCGGCACACATCACCCAAGTTGACACAGGGACAAGCGTGTGCACCTGAAATGTTCCATGGAAGTGTTTTAAATAGTCTGCATCTTATTTACCAAAGGGAAAGTGCCCAGGACACACTGTGGATGGAGTGAAGCAGCCCAGCCGGGAGCAGGATATGGGTTGATTCACAGACCATGCATCGCAGGTCATCACCAAACATCAGCAGCAGAAATTTCAGGCAACTGCTGACTTTCTTTTGGACACATTTCTGCACCACTTGAAAATTTTTTTTTTTTTTTTTTGGAGACAGAGTCTTAAGCTGTCACCCTGGGTAGAATGCTATAGCGTCACTGCTCACAGCAACCTGAAACTCTTGGGCTTAAGTGATTCTCTTGTCTCAGCCTCCCAAGCAGCTGGGACTACAAGCGCCCACCACAACACCTGGCTTTTTTTTTTGTCATTGTAGTTGTCATTGTTGTTTAGCAGGCCCCAGGCCAGGTTCAAACCCACCAGCCCTGGTGTATGTGGCTGATGCCCTAACCACTGAGCTATGGGTGCTGAGCTACCAGTTGAAATTTTAAACAAACCCTTCATTCCTGTAACCAGATAAAGCAGTGAGGCTACTTTGTCACCTAAAAAAAGGGTACAGAGTCTCCAGCCTGAGGTTAGGCCCAGCATTCCCAGAGAAGGGACAGGCAGACATCTATGTCCAGGTGGGCAGAGGGGAAGTGGTCAGAGGCCCAGGCCAGGACAGAGTATGCCACTCACCCCCACAAGACTCACATGACAAAGGAAAGGAAGAAAGAGCAGGCCCCAGCCAGGGGACAAGAAGTAGTCCGTATCCTGGGGTTAGGGGCAGGATGGGAGATGGGTGTGCTTCCAGTCCTCCTGTCCTCTAGAGAGGCAAAGTGACCACTCAACTGGCTGCTGAGATGACCTCTTCAGCTGGTTTCCCTTCAGTGGGATCCGCCCTGAAGGCCGACTCCTAGGCTCCTCTGGCCCAGCCACAAGCATCAAATACCACTGAGCTCTGCACACACAGACGCAAAGCCGCAGAGAATGCGGAGCAGCTCCAGAGGAGTTCAGAAGGCTACCTACATCCACATCCTGGGGCAGGTTTGAACCACACCAGCTGCATTCTCAAGGCTTCTGAGGGGCCAAAGGACCAGAGGGGATGTGGCCAAGCATTGCTGGAGACACCTGCAGAGGCAGGTGCCAGGACGTCACTCTTCAGCTGACAGGAGGCTGACCTGAACACTGCAGGCTGCCAAGTGCCCGTGACATCAACTCCCCATGTCTGTGCCCTGCTGAGGCCCTGCCCTTTCAGCAGGGCCCTCACTATCCCACCAGGCTGCCCCCTGAACTCCAAGACCCCACAACAGCCATCCAGAGGGGGTCCCTCAGAACTCTTGAGTAGACCCAGGTGCAGCCTGGAGCTCCTGGCTGGGTCCGCAGAAGCCACACATCCATTCTGTGAATCATCAGGCCCAGCTGGGGAGACCAAGCACCAATGCCCACCCCACATCCTCATGACCATGTGGGAAAGGTGCACCCACTACCCATGCCCAAAAGGCCAGCAAACTAAGGCCTAGGAGAAGCCACTGCCTAAGTTCATAGTACCAGATAGCACAGCCACTGGGGACCCCTGTCTCATGCAGTCCCTCCTCCTCTACCCGTCAATGATTACCTGAAAACCATGAGAATCACTCCCAGGAAAACACAGCCACATGGCCTCAAGGTGTGGCGTCAGAGAAGAGCAGCCCCACAAAGCCAGTCATCCAGGGAGTGACCGACCACATTCCACCAAACCTGCCCAGAAACTCCTGAAGCCCAGAAGTCTGGGATCAGTGCAGGGACATAGTCCTGGCCAGCTGTTGTCAGTGGGCTTGGGACACTCATCCTGCCCACAGCACTGGGCAGCAGTACTGTCGAGCCAGCATGGGGGAGTAGAGGCAAGGTGGAGATAGGGGTGGGCTCCTCTGTCCGAGAAGCAGGGGCTCAGCACAGGTGGGGAGATCATGTGATCTCCTCCCCATTAGCCTCTCAGGCCCAACAGGGGCCTGGAGGGAGAAAGGCTCAAAAACTGGGGCCAAGTAGACCTTCTCAGGGCAGACCATGGCCCATACCTGCTACAAGCTCCCCTCAGCAGCGCCCAGCCACAAGCAGCACAGCCCACCAGCCACACACCAAAGAAGACAGAGATGGAGCTGAGGACCCAGCCAAGTTGCAGAGATGAGCCCCTGTGCAGATGATTGCTAGTTCCTTCACCTCTGCAGCCCCAGGTATGGCTGGCCCTGCAGTGACTAAGAGCCGCTCTCCCTCTGCTAAATGAAGAGGCCACATGAGCTCCAAGGACAAGTCCACAGGCCGAGGTTTCGGAGCTCCCTGGAGGTGTGAACCTCAGGAGACTGTCTCACCTTCGGGAGGGGCACGTCAGGCCACGATGAGGCTGAGACTACCCCTGGTAACTCGCAGCCACCCAGACCCAGAGGCTACTTATCTGGACGATAACAAGGAAAACTTCTGTCCCTGCTGCCACACACTGCTCAAACCTAAACTACAAATGACAGATTTTCAAAAGATGCTGTACAACGACTGTCAAGAATAAATAATTGCATGATAAGCACAACTTTGTGACTGATCCCAAAATGCAGTCGTGAAGACAAATTCGAGGCAGGGCTCTGACCATGGACACGGACACCTCCTTCCCACCTGCTCCCTACTAATCAGGATTTAGGTTCTATCAACGGATGTGACCTAATATATTTTACTGCCAATCTAGATTTGTCCAAAAGGCAAAAAAAAGTAGAGTCTAAAAATAAGACCAGGCAAGGTACTCCAAGTCATTAGCACTTTCAAGCAGATGAAGTAAACTTTATAAGCAGCTGAAGAGACCTGGTGGCCACTAATCATGCTGTGCTGTCATCATTCACTCGGAAAGTTTTGGGAATACAAAAACTACTACTCTAAACTTGGTTCCCAAAGAATCTTGGTGATCATACCAAATACAAATGAACATACACATGCTATTTAGCTAAATGAAGGGGAAAAAAAATTGAATAATAAAAAGTTTATCTGTATGTATTGTTAAAATTCAAGGTATATTCTCCTTAGGGCCAGCGCCTGTGGCTCAGGGAGTAGGGCGCCAGTCCCATATACCAAGGGTGGTGGGTCCAAACCTGGCCCTGGCCCAAAACTGCAAGGTACAGTCTCCTTAGGTTTATACTAAAACAAACTTTTATTCATATATTTTATTTTTAATTACTTATTTATTTTTGAGATAGGATCTTGCTTTGTCATCCAGACTAGATAGGCAGGGTGTCATAGCTCGCTGCAATCTCAACCTCCTGGGTTCAAGAGATCCTCCTGCCTCAGCCTCCTGAGTAGCTGGGACTACAGGCAACCACAATGACCGGCTATTTTTTCTATTTTCAGTAGAGACGGAGTCTGGCTCTTGCCCAGGCTGGTCTCGTACTCCTGAGCTCAAGGGATCCTCCTTCTTCGGCCTCCCAGAGTGCTGGGACTACAGGCATGAGCCACCACACCTGGCACCAACACAAGTTTTTATTTCCAACTCTGGCCAAATGACAGAAGAAACATTATACCTTTCTATAAGTTATGGACAAAGGGTTAATGTATTTAAGTTATAAAGAGCAGATACAAATCAACAAGACAGCTGGACGTGGTGGCTCATGCCTGTAATCCCAGCACTCTGGGGAGGCTGAGGTGGGTGGATTGCTTGAGCTCAGTAGTTTGAGAACAGTCTGAGCAAGAGCAAGACCCCATCTCTAAAAAAAAAATAGCCAGGTGTTGTGGCAGAAGCCTGTAGTCTCAGCTACTTGGGAGACTGAAGCAAGAGGATCCCTTGAGCCCAAGAGTTTGAGGTTGCTCAAACGCCACAGCACTCTACTGAGGGCAAGAAAGTGAGACTCTGTCTCAGAAAAAAAAATCAACAAGAACAAACTGAAAAGAAAACTGAGCACTGGATATGTTCATCAATTCACAAAGAAATACATGCTCTTTCAAAAGAAAAATATTCATTTCTCAATCCAAAAAAAAGCAAAGTAAAACAAGATGCAATTCCATATTTCACCTATCAAACTGAAGAAGTTTTGTAGGTTTTAAAATTGTTATTGCATTCAATGGTGAAAAGGGAACATTTAAAATGGTGGCTCTCCTACAATCAAATGGAAATAAAGCTAAGCCAGTGTAATCACTTGGAAAGTGACCAGACAACAGGTCTCAAAGACACCATGCAAGTGTGCACACAGCTGCTGTCCCATCACGCACCCTGAGGAGTGTTACAGACTTGTACAAGTCTGAGAAGACTTAACTGGAAACCACCAGAGTCCCACCACAAGGCACATCCAGGCAGCAGAAAGGGCAGCTGTTCTAACTCCACCAGCCGACGTGCCAAAGTAGCTGGCACTTAATGTGCCCTATGGACAGTATGCACACCTGTGCCCAGCAAGAGTCAAAATAGCCCAAGCTCTGCCCCGGAGCAGGGAGGGGCACGCAGGAGGCTCTGGGAGCACCGGGCTCTAGCTGACCCTGCCCACCATCTGTCATGGCTGCTCAGACCCGAGGTGCTGTGAGTCATTGAGTGGTAGGCCATGTGCACGGGGAACACACCTGTGTCACTGACCTGGAGCTACAGGAGACTAACCGGGACCTCACTCAGTCTGACCAGAATCCCCTTCAAAACCAGGTCATGTAAAAACAGGGTTTTGCTGAACAGAGACTTAAATACACATAACAACTCTTCATTTGTGGCACATGTAGATAGCCTGTGAACTGAGAGACCAGGACAAGGTCACTTTGGACCACCCAGGAGCCTGTGCAGAGGCAGGGCTCTGTGGGCATCTGGGCTGCCAGCAAAGATCTGTCATAGGCTGACTTCCTCCAGGCTGCGTGTTGTACACGAAGATGCAGAGAGCGGGCATGCCTGTAACATCTTATGAGTTCACCTCACACCTCCCGTTCCACTTGCAGACCTCCATGTGAGGGCAGAATCATCTGAGAAGAATGGAACAGCAGGAATGTGGCTTTGCTTGGCCATGGCAAGGGCCATGTCTTCCCTGGCACTGAAGAGGCTCTGCTGGACACTGAGGAATCCTGGCGGGGCCACACTCACTTACCAGGTTCCTGCCAGCCCCAACTCCAGAACTTAAGCCCCTGTGGTGGCCGACACTAGGCCTGCAACTCACAGGAATCACTGCAACACATTCCAGGGTGTGCGTCCACAGACGACCCCTTGAGCACCAGCCAGAACAGGAACCCAATGGGAGTCACCAACCCACAGACACGCCATCCATGATCATGGCTAGACGTCCTCCCTGGGCGCTGCTGGGAAGTCTCCCAGGTGCATGGATCCTCCAGGGCATCTGCAAAGGTCAGTAGGGCCTGCCTCCTTGAGCAGGAGGGCATCCAGAGGGTCAGTCCCCAGCAAGGACATTCTTCCCCAAGATGCTGACAGTTCTCTCAAGCCGAATGCCAAATGACTGAAGGGCTGCTGCTGGTGGCTGCAGAGACACATATGCAAGGGGCTTCCACGCTGGCCGCCTCGTGACACCAGTAACGAAATTCAAAGGCAAAAAATAAGTCTCGGAGACAGGGGCTGCACTAACCACCTTTGCATCCCCAGGCAGGCCCTGCCCCGCACCCCTAAGGGCTGCCTCAGTTTGCCCCCTCACTCCCAGTCTGCCATGACTCACTCCTGGTCTCCTGCTAGTGTTTTAAAGGCACTGGTTCCCAGGGTCCCAGGGTCCCAGGAACACTGGGGAGAGAAGTGTGTGCAAAGGAAGCATTAGCTATTGATCACCAGAGGATGGGGGTTATTTTCATATATAACTAGAAAACGTAGAATTTTTTTCTTACACACAGAATTAGTGTTTGCTTCTAGATACCTTTTTTCAAAACATGCAAATATTTGTTTTAGAAACAAAAAAATACGTAAGATTTATAGTACAAGCGATAGCCCACATAAACCCCCACCAACATCCTCTCTAGCCATCCCTGCTCCAGCTCTGTGCACCATTCTGTCTCCCCCGAGATTCCCCACACCAGGTGACGTCACACGAGCAGCCAGAGCCTGCCTGGCACACAGGCCACTGTGAAAGTTCAATAAATACATGCAGGCAGATGAAGAGGTTATCAATATTCTAGGTACTTATACTGGCTTTACAGTGAGAAACCCACTGACCACGCTCGGGTACGAGCCTGAACCAAAACATAGCTATAGCAGAAGAGAAACAGCCCTGCTTTTCTGGAGGTCTTTTATAAAAAAGACACCTTGGCAGGGCCCAGTGGAAGGATGTATGGTCCCAGCTACTCTGAGGCTTGGCCAGAGCCCTTCAAGCCCAGGAAAATGAATCTACCAGGCAACATGAGGAGGACCCCCCCCCCCACCAAAAAACAGTGCAACTGGCCCCCAACAGACCAAAAGCCACATTACCCTGGTACAGTGAGGCCTGAAGTAAAACCCCCACTGCCTACTGTCCCACCCTACCACCCACTCCTCACTGACCTGCCCTTGCCCCATCCTGCCAGACCAACCCCATCTGTTCCCCACACCTCCTACCTCCCTCCCATGCAGACTTCCATTAACCCCTGCCCACCTGATGGCCCCAAGGCCCATTAGGTGGTGGCCAGCATCTCCACCATCTCTTCTCTTTCCCTCATCTGTCCCCAGCATCCTCAGCCTCCTGCTCACAGTCTCTGGGTCTGCCCTGGTCCACTCCAAGTCCCAGAGCCTCCACAGGCTCCCCCACATTCTGTGGCCTGTGGGCTCCATGGAGGCCCAGAGCCCTACCAGCCGAGGTCTCAGCCTGTTCCTTAGCCCCCAGGGGCTGACAATCACCCTGACACCTGCTTACCTGCTGCCTGGCTGCCTCAGGAGCCCACCTATCTGCTCAGGTGGTTCCCTCCTGCAAAAACTGCCAGCATCATCATTCTTTTTGAGCCTGCTGTTTTTGTTTTTTTTTTTTTGCAGTTTCTAGCCGAGGCTGGGTTTGAACCCACCACGTCCGGCATATGGGGCTGGCGCCCTACTCCTTTGAGCCACAGGAGCCGCCCATCATTCTTTTTGAGACAGAGTCTCACCTTGTCACCCTCAGTAGAGTGCCATGATATCATAGCTCACAGCAACCTCAAACTCTTGGGCTCAAAGGATTCGCTTGCCTCAGCCTCCCCAGTAGCTGGGACTACGGGTGCTCACCACAACACCTGGCTGTTTTTTAGAGACGCGGTCTTGCTCTTGCTCAGCTGCTCCTAAACTCCTAAGCTCAAGCGATCCACCTGCCTCAGCCTCTCAGAAGGCTGGGATTACAGGAGTGAGCCACCACATGCGCACGAGCATCATTTTTCTAAAACTGCAAGTCTCACCTCTACTCAGGCAAAAATGTGTTTGCCTGAGAGGACAGACCCCTTGACTGGTCCCCACCAGCAGGATGCAGCTCCCCTGCCCACCCCATTCTCCCAGAAATAGAACAGCCACCTTGCCAAGTGCCCATGGGACTTCCTAGCCTGCCCCAACCCAGCCCAGGTGGGTCAGATCACAGTCCTATCAGCTCCAGGGCACCCCAGCCCCTGGGCCAGCACCTGCAGGTGCACATATCAGCCAAACACATGGGAGGGGACATTCGGGTCCTCCTCCTGCAGACTTGACTGCATGTGCTGCCAGTCCACACTGGGTGTGGACACAGACGGTAAAAGAGGGGCTCAGAGACACTATTAACTAAGTGTTGTAGCCTTTCTGATCAGAAATGCGTCCCGACAGAGGTGCCGGCCCTGCTCCTCCATGGAGTGCCTGCTGGTACCCAGCAGCCCTGGATGTGCACAGAGCTAGGGCACAGTCACCAGACTGCAGGGAGCAAGAGCAACCAGACGCCACACCAGAGCTGACGTTGACAAAACCACATAGGGTCCACCTGCATGCTCTTCCTTCCTCTGTAAAACCTGTGTGCTTGAGGACAGGGATGGTATGTGATCAATGGGGACATGCTGGGCAAGGGTCTTCAGAGATGGTCAAAACCTCCAAACTGATGGAAAGGGCTGAACTTCTGTGAGGTCCACCACCTGGACACACTTCTAGTATAGCTTTGTGTACCCCAGGCAGACGCAGCACATCTGGCCTGTACGTTCTTCTGATTCTGTATGGTAAGTAAATAAATCCACATCCTCTTTTGGCTGATTTACAGAACAATTCACTCTAGGAAACGCTCCGGGGCAGACCTGGTGTTAACTCAGCAGATGCTACCGAGCAGTCGGGAACTGCATGGCCTATCAAACAGTCTACATTTCTGGACCCCAAAGCCTATTTCTCCACATAAGATAAAAGATTATTCAGAGGGTTCTGTAGTTTCTTGACAAATACCAAGCAAGCTAACCAGCATTTTCACATTTCATCTTCCTGAAAAAGAAATGACCAAACAAGTGCTGAGTGCTTGTCCCGTGAAAGCTGAGCACACAAGTCTGTGGGCAGACAGGTGCTGTCCAGCAAGGCCCCCTCCTATGTTGGAGCCCTCAGCACTCGGACCCCTTTCGTCCCCTGGGCAGCAACTGCTAAGCCTTACACCTTATCTAGATTTACAAGTTTAGTACAACCTGGAAAAATTAAGAGAAAGTCAAAGTAACACCATTTGAGCACCACCTGACAGACGGCCAGAACAGGTGGGCACAGACACCGGTGCCTCACTGACCCAGGTCTGGGAAAAAAGCCCACAGCCACTTGCTGTCACTCTGAATGAGGGCAGCAGTGCCAAGCACACGTCTGTCTGCAGCACAAAGGGAACATACTTACATCTTTTGCCATGTTACCAGGTCCAGGAAATCAATGCTATAAACGTTCACCCTCCAGAGAAGAAATATTATTTTTCTGGCAAAAAGGAAGGAAAAACAAGAAATGAGTAAAATGAAAAAAGAAGTTAAAAAAAAACAACAGCACATCTTATAGGAAACATCTCCCACCAGCACTGGACGCGCCTGCAGGTAGCAGGGACCTTCCTGCCATCAGGCAAAGGTGCCCTCAACCCGCGACGGGACGGCCAACGACTCCCACACTGGGGTTTCAACCCGTGTCGCCAAATGGAAATGTGTCTCAGGAAAAACAGCCAGACCCGCGAGGCCCAATTCAGCAGTCCTGGTCACAGCGGAGACCCCCCAAAACCTCCAGCGCCAGCTCTCGCGCTGACCAGTGGCTCCGACAGGTGGGAGAGGTGGAGACAGGTGGCTAAGGTGGGCTCACGGGCCCCGCCCGCCCCGACCTGTCACCAGGCCTCGGGCCGCCCGCGAGGCGCCTCCCGCGCGCCGGAACCGCGTCCCCGCGGGGCGGCCTCCCTCTCCGCCCGCGCTCGGTCGACCTCTGACCCACGTGCAGGGCGTGGGCGCTGCCATCGACTTGGTGGGCCCGGGGACCCCCACCCCGCGGGTCACCTGGCTCCGCAGCACCGAAAGCGTGGGTCCCTGGACCCAGGAGCACGCGGGCGCAGAAGGGCGCAGGCCGGGGCCACGCGGCGCCCGCACGCAGCGAAGGTACAAGATGGGGAGGCCCGGCTCCCCTCGCCCGCGTCCCCGCCCCAGGCCCGGCCCAGCCGCATCCCCCGCCCGCCCGCCCGCCCGCCCCCCGCACCTGGCTCGCCCGGGCCGGCCGCGCGGGCTGGTGGCTGGGGACCGGGCCAGGTCGGGGCGGCACGCGCGAGCGCTGGGAGACGCAGGGCGGGGGCCGGGCCGGGCGGTCCCGGCCGTGGCGGGGTCCCTGCCCTGGGCCGAGCGGCGCCGGGACGCGGGGCTCACCCTGGCCGAGCGTCGGGCCAGCGTGACGTGCGCGCGGCGCGGTGACGTGGGCGGCGGCGGGCCTGCTCCGCGCAGCGCGCCTGCGCGCCTTTTCGCGCCTTCGGCGCCCTCCTCCTCCTCCTCCTCCTCCTCCTCCAGCTCCGCGGGCTTCTGCGCCTCCCGCCAGCGCTGAGTGTCCGGGGAGCGGGAGGCGCAGTGCGCGCGAGTCCGTGTATGCGCCTGCGCCGGGCCGGGAGGGCAGGGCCGGGAGAAGGGCTGTGCGCGCGCGGGGTGCGCACCCGGAGGCCAGTGGCAGTGGGGGTGTGCGGATGTGTGTGTGCATGCGTGCATGTGTGCACGGAGGTGGTGGGCAGCTGTGTGCACGTGCGTGTGTGCACGGAGGCGAGATGGGCAACTGTGTGCATTCTGTGTGTACAGGACTGCGTGTGCTTACGATGAGGTGGGCCTCAGTGTGCATTCTTCTGTGTGTGCATCCAAACATTTTTGGCCACTGTCTTGCCTAGCGTGTATGTGCAAGGAGCAGTGGGAGCAGGATGTGCGCTTGCTGAGTATGCGCACAGAGAGGACCCTTGTGCGAAGAGCGAATGTGCACAAGGAGCAGGGCAGTTGTGTGCACGTGCACACCTGTAGAAGGGCAGAAGGCCTGGTGGGTGTGGGTGTCATGTGTATGTGGACACGCGGAGGAAAGGAGGAGGTCAAAGGTGTGTGCTTGCGTCGTCAACGAGGTCTCTGCCCCAGCCCCTGCTAAATGCTTGGCTTCCAAGTAGAGTACCGTGCCCACCATCGCCTGGATTCCCAGCAATTCCGGGTGTCCTCAATCCTCCCCCCAACCCCTCCAGCAGCTGGGGAGGGAACACTCAGTAGCCGGGATGGGAAGGGCCAAAGCTGTTTCTTCACAGTTCGGACCTGGTGGACCCCCAGCCCCAGAGACAGTCCACCTGGAGCCCGCAGCTCCAGGGTCAACCAAGAGAGGCAGCCAGGCCTGCAGCCCTGAGACCTGAGCTCAGGGCTGCACCAGGCACTGTGTTCAGTAAGAGAAGCATAATCAGGACTTTGGGAAACCTCAGGAAGGGAACGAAAGCCTCCCTCTGTCCCTGACACCACCATTTTGCAGGGTTCCACACTTTCATGCTAAGGCCACTCCTGCCCCTTGGGTAAAACTCTGCCCCCAGAAAGCTGCTCCCCACCCTGCACTGGTTACAACTCAATTAGGAGTGGTGTTTTCTTTGAGGACAAGCAGAAATGTGCAGTTCTGTGTGGTCTTATCACAGATAGGTCCTCTGAGCAGTGATGGATGGACAGAAGACTCCCAGAGGAGAAGGACCTTGTCCTGGGCTGGAGGTGTTAGTGCCCTGTGAGCAGGTCCCCTTGAATTTCGCATGTATAACCCACCATTCGGTTGCTCAAACAGGCCCGTGTTCTAGCTCTCTTCCTTATTTTTCATGGGAATTCCTTATTTTTGACTAAATTTTAATATCCAACCCCTGATAGCAGCAGTAACCCCTTCCCAAGCTCTCCCAGCAGGTACATCCTGGCCCCTCTCTGAGACCTGGGAGCTCTGGGGTCAGGAGAGCACAAACTTAGTGTGGGACCTGACCCTTCCCTACAAACTGCAGCTTCTGGTAGTTCCACCATGTATACAGGTCAATAATTAATATTATTCAAAGTAATTTCTTCACAAAAATCACTGGAGTTCAGTTCACCTCTGAACTCCAAAGAGGTGCCTTGGCCCTGAGCATTTGACTCTGCTCTGCCTGGAAAGGGGCAGAAGGTCATTTCTCCTGCCTCCCTTTAGTCACAGATCCCAGAGAAAGTGAACATGAGTTAGTAATAGGTTCTCTCTAAAATGTGTGATGGAGGATCCAAATATTTTTGGCCACTGCCTTGCCTAGACTCTTGGCTGGACAAGCCCCCACCAGGGTCTGAGCCTTGGGGTGTGGGATGCTCTGGGGCAGATTCTCTTAATGAGCCACATCCCAGTAGCTGCCACTCTGCCCTGTAAGGTAGGGGCTAGAGACTGCCCTATTTCCTGCCTGTGGGCACCAGATTCACCTGTAGGTCCCGAACAGCACATGGGACAATCTGTGCTTTGTTTTAGAAGAAAGTCTTCCCCTGCCCTAAAACCTTTGTGTGTCTATTCATGGAGCATGGTGCATGTCCTTAGTAAACTGTCCTTTGAACAAGGAGAGAACTTTCTGTGTTTTAATTTTAAATCTGTTACATGTCCAATTAGCCCGGTTTCTTCCTGCAGTGACATCAGTCTTTTGTCCAACAATCTGTTTTCCACCTTCTTGGTTCACCATGACATGGATGTAAAGAGGTTTGTGGCAAGAGCTGAGGAGAGGCGGGGAATCATGGAATTTATGGGGGAGTTAAAAATAATACCCTGGGTACGGGCAAATGATTCTCTCTTTGGTAAAATATCAATAAAGGCATCTGTAGAAAACTACTGACAATTTGTATCATGAAATATAAGTTGGTGTGTTTCAGCAAGAGAAGCCCCTGGAGGTGGGACAGATAGAACGTGGAGGGGTCTGGAGGCCTGGTGCCATCGACTGAAGCCACTGTGGTTGGTACAAAGTAAAAGGTGGTAGCAGAGTCAGAATCAATGCCAGTGAGGCCAAGGAACCCACCCAGCAAACCAAAGCATGGCATCTAATTGGGGTCAGATGGTGCGGAGCCCCTCGATGCTCCTACCAGTTCACCAGCTTTTCCTTCCCAGGATGGCAGGAAAGTAAATATGGCATCTTGGGCTTCTGTTGTGGGAGGCAGCCACTACTTAATGTGGACAGAAGATGGGTGTGTGCGTCCTGAGCTCACTTGGCTGGGAGACACTGAGGGTCCTGAGCTCTTCTGGAGGCCAGGTAGGCAGTGTCAGAGAGGGTAGTCAGGTGTGACCAGGTTGGGTGGCTGGGCCAGAGAACTCAGGAAAGGTTGATTGTAACAAGTGCTTTCCAGGCAGGAGCAACATCCAAGTGGGACACCAGTAGGCCCTAGGAGAGAGCAGATCAGCTGCACCTGCAGTGGCTGGGAGCTCTGGATGCTCGGACTTCTGAGACCTCCAGGAATGGGAGGTGAGGAGAGAGCCACAAAGGGGTAAAGGGGAGGCTCCCAGAAAAAGGGCAGTGCCTTGGGTCCAGCTACCACGTCACCTACCCTGTTGTGACTCTGAGGAACCCTCTTTTCCACTCAGATTCAGTCAATGGGAGAGAGAGGAAGGCAGGAGGCACAAGCAGGAAGAGCTGGAGATGTCACCCTGCCCTCTTTCCCCTGGCTACAGTGTTGCAGTGGTCCCTCCCTGTCCACAATGCCAGCTCTGCTTGGGCCCCTTGCCTGCCTCCTCCTGGGCCTGGGAGGTAAAATATCAATAAAGGCATCTGTAGAAAACTTTCAGCCCTCTGTCTCTGCCAAGTGCCATTTGAAGCTCTCTGTGGATAAAGCCTCTGAGTGAGTGACTGTCTGTTCCCTTCAGGGATCAGGACTGAGTCCACCTTTGAGGGAAGAAGTGGTCGCTGATGACTGGGGTAGATCAGTGCACAGAAGCCAGAAAGGACAGTTTTCAATGGCAGAGAGCATAGCAGCATCACATATGTCACCAAAGTTAGGAGGATGAAAGGCGGAGAGAAAGGGCTGGGTGGGCAGCCATAGTGACTGGGCAGGCCAGCAGGGTAGCTGTGGTGGGGCCTATGCTGTATTACTGTATTCCTATAAAATTACCATACATAACATTTCAACAAATTTCTCTTTTCTTCTTTCCTCCCTACACTTCCTAAACCCTGAAACATAGATACTTAACTTTTGACTCTTCTCCAAAATCAATCTAGATTTTGGAGTCCATTCTATGACTGGAACACAAATTTCTTAAAAGGAAACCATTTAAAAATCTTGGTTTTGGGCTCGGCGCCTGTGGCTCAACCGGCTAAGGTGCCAGCCACGTACACCTGAGCTGGCAGGTTTGAATCCAGCCTAGGCCCGCCAAACAACAACAGCTGCAACCAAAAAATGGCCGGGCATGGTGGTGGGCGCCTGTAGTCCCAGCTACTTGGGAGGCGGAGGCAAGAAACTCGCTTGAGCCCAGGAATTGCAGGTTGCTGTGAGCTATGATGCCACAGCACTCTATCCAGGGCGACAGCTTGAGGCTCTGTCTCCAAATAAATAAATAAATAAATAAAGGCCATCATTAAAAAAAAAAAAATCTTGGTTTTGTGGACACCTTCATATGCCACTTGTGGCAGTACTAATTAGCATAACCTGTCTGTAAGGCATTAGGCACTGTGATCAATCCTCTAAATGTCATCTGAACAGTTTAGCTGTCTCCCCCTCAAAGCAGCTCCTACCCCCAGCATCGCTGGTGCATTGAAGGGACTGTGTTTCTCGAAATGGCCCAAATGTGACATTCACAACACTCACGTGCTGAAATCCTCACCTCTGCAGTGATGGTATTAGGAGATGGGGGTCTGTGGGAGGGTGACTAGGCCAGAGGGCAGAGCCCTTGGGAGTGGGAGCACTGCCCTTGTAAAAAGCCCCATAAAGCCCCTTTGCCTGACCACCATGAGCAGGTACAGCCAAGACAGCTGTCCCAGGACCAGTGGGCAAGACCCTCAGCAGACACTGGACCTGCTGCACTGTGACCTTGGACTTCCCAGCCTACAGAACCGGGAAAAGCACATTTATGATACTTCTATGCGGCCAGTTTGCAGTATTTTGTTACAGCAGCTTGAACAGACTGATATGTTCACCTGCTTGTTCACAGAAAAACCTAGAAGTCCAATACTCCACTTGCCCTCACTCATTACAAAAATCACCAACTTCATGTGTCTTGAATTCCTCTTTTTCCAGTCTTCCCTACCTCCACACCAGCTAGAATAGCATCCTCTTGATCAAGGACTGTAAAAACAATTCCCATCTCTTCTTCCCTCCAGTGTTATCTTACCCTAATCTGTTATCTTCTCAACAGCCAGAGAGGTATTTTAAAAATGGAAATTTGATCATGTTACTTCCTGCTTAAAATTCTTCAATGAACTGACCTGCTTTCTGGGTTGATGAGTAACTAAGAAGCAGTGCAGTAAATAGACTCCAAGTAAGACTTACTCTTGAGTGCACTGCTACCTCACAATCTGTGGGAAGTGTCTCAAGGGAATATCTCCTGAAGAATGTTCTGTGTGCACTTGAGAAAAATGTGTTCTGCTGGTGTTTAATGGAGTATTCCGTATGCACCTGTTAGGCCCAACTGCTCTGGAGTCTCCTTCAAGTCTCTACTTCCTCATGGAGCTCCTGTCTTGTTCCATCCAGTATCAGAAGTGGGGTACTGAAGTCTTCTACCATTATGCAGATGTCTATTTCTCCCTTCAATTCTGTCAAAGTCTGCTTTGTAGGTTTGGAAGAGCTGATCTCTGGAACATATATGGGGCCTGCCCAGAAAGTATCCAGCCATGTATGTATCTATTTTTATATTACATGCATGGACACTTTCTGGACAGCCCTATATATTTATCATTGTTATATTGTCTTTTTTTTTTTTTTCGAGATAGAGTCCCACTCAGTGCTCTGGGTAGAGTGTCATGGCATTATCATAGCTCGCAGAAACCTCAAACTCTTGGGCTCTAGTGATACTCTTGCTTAGCCTCTTAAGTAGCTGGGACTATAGGCACCCACCACAATGCCCAGCTAGCTTTTCTATTTTTAGTAGAGACAGTGTCTTGTTGCTTAGGCTGGTCTTGAACTCCAGGCCTCAAGCAATCCACTCAACTCAGACTCTCAGAGTGCTGGGATTATAGGTGTGAGCCACTGCACCCAGCCTTGTTATATTTTCTTTATGAATTGACCCTTTTACAAACTGTTCCTTTTATATACTTTGTCTCTTGAGACAGCTTTTGGATGTAAAGGGTATTTTGTTTGATATTAGTATAGCCACTCCTGTTCTCTTTTAGTTACTATTTGTATGGAGTATATTTTTCCATCCTTTTACTTTCAACCTATGAGAGTCCTTAGACATAAAGTGAGTTTTTTCTAGACAGCACATGGAAACTTTATCCCTTCTTCCAATCTATGTCTTTTAATAGGTGAGTTTAACCCATTTACATCTTTGTAACATAGATTTGTAATTATTTCCATGTATTTATCTTTTTATTTAATAGATAAATACATGTATTTATCTATTAAATAATTTAGAAAATAAAAAGTGGAATTAAAAAGCAAAAATACAACAATATTGGCTTTTATACTTGCCCATTTATTTACCAAAGACCTTTATTTTTTCATATGGTTACTGTCTAGTGTCCTTTCAACTTGAAGGACTCCTTTTATTTATTTATTTATTTATTTTTTGTAGAGACAGAATCTCACTTTACTGTCCTCGGCAGAGTGCTGTGGCATCACACGGCTCACAGCAATCTCCAATTCCTGGGCTTAGGCGATTCTCTTGCCTCAGCCTCCCAAGTAGCTGGGACTACACGCACCCACCACAATGCCCGGCTATTTTTTTGTTGCAGTTTAGCCGGGGCCAGGTTTGAACCTGCCACCCTCAGTATATGGGACCGTACCCACTGAGCCATAGGCACTACCCTGAAGGACTCCTTTTAGCATTTCTTAAAGGACAGATGTAGAGGTAACAAAATCCCTCAGCTTGGCTCGGTGCCTGTGGCTCAGCCGGCTAAGGCGCCAGCCACGTACACCTGAGCTGGCGGGTTCGAATCCAGCCCGGGCCGCCAAACAACAATGACGGCTGCAACCAAAAGATGGCCGGGCGTTGTGGTGGGCGCCTGTGGTCCCAGCTGCTTGGGAGGCGGAGGCAGGAGATTCGCTTGAGCCCGGGAATTGGAGGTTGCTGTGAGCTGTGATGCTACCGCACTCTATCCAGGGTGACAACTTGAGGCTGTGTCTCAAAAAAAAAACAAAAAACAAAATCCCTCAGCTTTTATCTGGGGAGTGTCTTACTATCTCTCCTATATTTGAAAGGCAGTTTTTCACAATACGGAAGTTTGACTAGCAAAGGCTTTCCCACCTACACTTTAAATGTGTCATGCCCCATTGCCTTCTGGCCTCCATGGTTTCTGATGAGAAGTTGTCTGTTAATATTATTGAGGATCCTTCAAGTGACAAAAACCGCCTTTTCTTTTTTTATTTTTGAGACAGAGTCTCATTTTTTTGCCCTCAGTAGAGTGCTGTAGCATCACAGTTCACAGCAACCTCCAACTCTCGGGCATAAGTGATTCTCTTGCTTCAGCATCTCAAGTAGCTGGGACTACAAGCACCTGACCCAACACCCGGCTATTTTTTAGAGACAGGGTCTTGCTCTTGCTCAGGCTGGTCTCGAGCTCAGACAATCCACCTGCCTCGGCCTCCCAAGTGCTGGGATTATAAACATGAGCCACCATGCCCAGCCTGACAAATCACTTCTTTCTTGCTGTTCAAAATTCTCTGTCTTTCAAGTTTGATTATGTATCTTGTAGGTTTCTTTGAATTTATTCTACTCGAAGTTCATTGAGCTTCTAGAATTTGTAGATTCATATCTTTGATCATATTATACACTATAACTGATATTTATTTCAGGAATGTAAATGTGGTTCAATATAAGATAACCAATATATCATATTAAAGTGGGTTCCACATCTGTGGATTCAACCAGCCTTAGATTGAAAATGTAGTAAGGCCTACGATCCGTACTAAACATGGACAGACTTCTTTTCCTTGTCATTATTTCCTAAACAATATAGTATAACAACTATTTAGATAGCATTTACGTTGTATTACACATTATAAGTACTCTAGAGTTGATTTAAAGTACTTGGGAGGATATGGGTGGGTTATATGCAAATTTTATATAAGCTACTAGAATATCTGTGGATTTTGGTATTTGTTGAGGGTATATGGACTATTATTCAGCTGTATAAGGGATGAAATTCTGACATATGCTATACCATGGATGAACCTTACAAACATGGTAAGTGAAATTGTGTGATTCCACTTAAATGAGATGTTCCGGAACAGGTACATTTATAGAGACAAAAAGCAGATTCTCAGTCACCAGTGGCTGTGGGGAGTTAGTGCTTAATGATATAGGGTTTCTGTTTGGGGTGATAAAAAAAGTTTTGGAAAGAGTTAGAGGTGATGGTTGCATGACATTGTGAATGTAGTTGTTATTAGTGAATTTTATACTTAAACTGGTTAAAATGGAAATTTTGTATGTATGTGTATAATTTCCATAGCTCTTGAAAACTAATACCCAAATCGTGTATTTTAAATGGATAAATAGTATGTGAATTATATTTAATACACCAATTTATAAAGGATATAAAGGACATTTTTGGGACAAATGGGAAGAGCTTGCATGTTCAAAATATTAAGTAAGAGAAGAAATTATTTTGCTAAGTGTGATAATGGTCTTGTGTGTTCAAGCTCTCTGTATTTTGAAATTTACAAAATAATTGGGAGAGAATTCCACTTCTATTTAATCAGAATGTCTTAACCAATGTAATACAAGAAAAAGAAATAAGAAAGCATAAATATTAAATAGAAAAAGTAAAATTATTTTTATTCTCAGATGATTATTGCATATGTGGAACATCAAGGACTCATATCTAATAAGTGACGCTCCCAGATTCTCTGGATACAAGATTAACGCATAATAAATCACTTATATTTCTATGTACCAACAAATTATCAAAAAATACATTTTCAGAATATTTTTCATGCTATTTAAAATATTTACAATGGCATAAAAATATCTACTAATTAGGAATTAATTTAGATGTGCAAAAAGGTTATTGAACAAATAAGAACTTGGCTTTACAAACTTAAGTTAGGCTCGGTGCTTATAGTACAGTGGTTTCGGCACCAGCCACATACACCAAGGCTGGTGGGTTCGAACCCAGCTAGGGCCAGCTAAACAACAATGACAACTGCAACAAAAAACAGCCAGGCATTCTGGCAGGCGCCTGTAGTCCCAACTACTTGGGAGGCTGAGGCAAGAGAATCGCTTAAGCCCAAGAGTTTGAGGTTGCTGTGAGCTGTGACGCCACAGCACTCTACTAAGGGTGCCACAGTGAGACTCTGTCTCAAAAAGAAAAAATATATAAATAAAAATAAAATAAAAATAAAAACCTAAGTTAGACCAAAAATATTAGAGATACATCATATTCATGGATTGGGAGACTTAATAGTTTTAAGATGGCCTTTCTCCCAAAACTAACCTATGCATTAAATGGAATCAAAACCTTAGTATTTTTGGTAGAAATTGATGATTTTTTTTTTAAAAAAGACTTTATTTTTTAGAGCAGTATGAGAGTCATAACAAAACTGAACAGAAAGTACAGAAAGTTCCCATATACCATCTGCCCTTCCCCAGCTTCCCTACTCACTAGAGTGGTCCATTTGTTATGATTAACAAACCTGCATAGTCATATCATTTTCACCTATAGTTCAGTTTACATTAGGGTTCACACTGGTGTTGCACATTCTATGTTTTGGACAAATGTATAGTGATGTGTACCTACCATGATAGTATCATACAGAATATACTATGATAATTTATTCTGCATTTATTTAATACAGATAGTCCTGCCCTAACAATATTCTGTGCTCTGCCTACTCATCCCTTCCTTCCTCTAACCCCTGGAAACTTTTTTTTTAATTGTCTCCATAGTTTTGCCTTTTCTAGAATGTCATATAGTTGGAATCACATAGTATGTAGCCTTTCCTGATTGGCTTCTCTTATTTTGTAATATACATCTAAGATTCCTCATGTCTTTTCTTTTTTTTTTTTTTTTTTTTTTTGAGACAGAGCCTCAAGCTATCACCCTGGATAGAGTGTTGTGGCATCACAGCTCACAGCAACCTCCAATTCCTGGGCTCAAGCGAGTCTCTTGCCTCCACCTCCCAAGTAGCTGGGATTACAGGCGCCTGCCACCATGCCCGGCCATTTTTTGGTTGCAGCCATCATTGTTGTTTGGCTGGCCTGGGCTGGATTCGAACCCGCCAGCTCGTACGTGGCCGGCGCCTTAGCCCGCTGAGCCACAGGCGCCGAGCCTCCTCATGTCTTTTCATGGCTTGACAACTCATTTCTTTTTAGCACTGAGTAACATTCCATTGTCTAAACAGACTATAGTTCATTTATCAATTCCTCTACTATAGGTTGCTTCTAAGTTTTGACAATTATGAATAAAGCTGATATCAACATCCATGTGTAGAATTTTATGTGAACATAAATTCTCAGCTCATCTGGGTACACAAGGAGCACAACTGCTAGATCATAAACATGTTTAGTTTTTCAGAAACTCCCAACTGTCTTCCAAAGTGATTAGACTATTTTGTATTTCCACCAACAATGGATGAGAATTCCTGTTCCTGTTAATCAACAGCAATTCTCATCCACTGTTTGGTGTTGTCAGTGATTTGAATTTTTGCCATTCTAACAGGTTATAGTGGTATCTCACTGCTGTTTTAATTTGCATTTCCCCGATGCCAGGCACTGTGCAGTACCTTTTCATATACCTATCTGTGTATCTTCTTGCCATCTGTATATATTCTTTGGTAAGGTATTTTTTCAGATTTTTTGCCCATTTCTTGAGTTGTTAATTTTCTTACTGTGGAATTTTAAGAGTTCTCAATATATTTTTTGACAAGTCTTTCATCAGATATGTCTCTTGCAAATATTTCCTTCCAGTATATGGTTTGTCTAATCATTCTCTTTTTTTTTTGAGACAGCAACACTTTGTCACCCGCAGTAGAGTGCCGTGGCATCATAGATCACAGCAACCTCCAAATCTTGGACTTGAGCGATTCTCTTGCTTCAGCCTTTCAAGCAGCTGGGACTACAGGCACCCACCACAACACCCGGCTACTTTTAGTAGAGATGGAGTCTCACTCTTGCTCAGGCTGGTCTCGAACTCCTGAGCTCAGACAGTCCACCCACTCGGCTTCTCAGAGTGCTAGGATTACAGGTGTGAGCCACTATGCCTAGATGTCTTATGATTCCTTTGACAGTGTCTTTCATAGAGCATAAGTTTTTAATTTTAATGAAGTCCAGCTTATTATTTCATTCATGGATCCTGCCTTTGGTGTTATCCCTAAAATGTCATCACCAAAACCAAGGTTATCTAGACTTCTCTCATATTATCCATTTAGTTTTACATTTTATGTTTAGCTCTATGATCCATTTTTGTGAATTTTTGTGAATGGTATAAGGACTATGTTAAGATTCATTTTGTTTTGTATCTCTAGTTTTTTTCTTTTTTTTTTTTTTTTTTGGTAAAGACAGAGTCTTACTTTGTCACCCTCGGTAGAGTGCCGTGGTGTCACACGGCTCACAGCAACTGCTCCAACTCCTGGGCTTAGGCGATTCTCCTGCCTCAGCCTCCCGAGTAGCTGGGACTACAGGCACCCACCACAACGCCCGGCTATTTTTCTGTTTTTCTGTTTTTGCAGTTTGGCTGAGGCCGGGTTTGAACCTGCCACCTTTGGTATATGGGGCCGGCGCCCTACTCAATGAGCCACAGGCAACGCCCTGTATCTCTAGTTTTCTTGTAATGCCTTTGGGTTTGGTATTAGGATAATGTTGGCCTCAAAAAATGAGTTCATACTCCCCCTGCTTCTATCTTCTGGAAAAGAATGCAGAAAATCGGTATAATTTCTTTCTCAAGTGTTTGGTAGAATTTACCAATGAACTCATTTGGGCCTAGTACTTTATGTTACAAATTATTGATTCAATTTCTTAATAAATATAAGCCTATTCAGATTGCCTATTTCTTCTTGAGTGAGTTTTGGCAGATTGTTATCATCCAAGGAATTGGTTCATTTCATCTAGATTATCAAATTAGTGGGCAGAGTTGCTCATGGTATACATTTATTACCCTTTTAATGTCTATGAGTTGTGTAATGATTTTCTTTCTTTCATTTTTTTTTTTTCATTTATTTGTTTATTTTTGTTAGGGGGTATAGGTGTTTCATTTACATACTTTTTAAAATACAGATTAAGTCAAAGTTATAACCATAAGCGTGCCCTTCATCCAAAAAGCGTGCACTGTATCTAAAAGGTATGAATTTGCCCATCCCCTTCTTCCCCCTCCCCCAACTTGATTTTCTTTTTTCTTTTTTTTTTTTAATTAATTTTTAATTAAAATCACAACTGTATACCTTTATGGGGTATAATGTGATGATGTAATATACAATGTAGAATGCATAAATCAAACCGATTAACATCACCAATACATTTTTGATCATCTTTTATATTTTTCTTTTAAAATATATTTAAAAAACAAAAAAAAATGAGTTTTAATGAAATAATCCTCCCAGGTTGACTAGCACAATTAGAATATTAGTAAGCCATAAGGGATAACTTCACGGCTACTATGCTCCTGATTTAGTTCTAACTTCCACGCCTACCTGGCCCTTCTTTCATTTTTGATCTTAGTAATTTGTGTCTTCTCTCTTTCTTAATCAGCTTAGCTAGACAGAGATTTATGGATTTTATTAATCTTTCCAAAGACCATCTTTTGATTTCATTGATTTTCTCCATTGGTTTCCTGTTTTCATTTCATTGATTTCTGCTCTAATTCTTATTTCTTTTCTTTTGCTTATGTTGGACTTAATTTGATCATCTTTTTCTAGATTCCTAAGGTGGAAGCTTAGATTATTCATTTCAGATGTTTCTTTTTTATAACATATACAGTCAATGCTATAAGTTCTCCTCTAAGCACTGCTTTTCTTGCATCTCACAAATTTTGATAAGTTGTATTTTCATTTTGGTCAAAATATTTTTAAATTTCTCTTGAGGTTTCTACTTTGGCCTATGTATAATAATAATGGTTGTTATTTTGGAGTTAGGAGCTCATTCTATCACCCAGGCTGGGGTACAGTGGCATTGTCTCAGCTAACAACCTCAAACTCCTGGGTTCAAGCAATTTTCCTAGCTGAACCTCCCAAGTAGTAGGGAATATAGGTATCCACCACAAGGCCTGACTCATCTTTCTATTTTTATTAGAGGTAGGGGGAGATCTTGCTTTTGGTCAGGCTAGTATAGTATATATAACTGGCCTCAAGTTATCCTCCTGCCTCAGTCTCTACTCAAAATAGAAAAATTAGCCATGGGGCGGCGCCTCTGGCTCAAGGAGTAGGGCACCGGCCCCATATACCAGAGGTGGCAGTTTCAAACCCGACCTCAGCCAAAAACTGCAACAAAAAAAAAAAAAAAAAAGGAAAAGAAAAATTAGCCAGGTATTATAGTGAGTGCCTGTCATTCCAACTAGTCAAGAGGCTCAGGCAGGAGGATCGCTTAAACCCAGGAGTCTGAGGTTGCTGTGAGCTATGATTTCACTGCACTCAACCCATGACACTCTAACCTGGGCAATAGAGACTCTGTCTCAAAAACAAATATGCCATTTAACAATATATCAAAAATATGAGGCCAGGAGCAGTGGCTCCTACCTCTGTAATCCTAGCACTTTGGGAAACTGAGATGGACTGCTTGAGCTCAGTTCAAGACCAGCCTGAGCAAGAGCAAGATCCTGTCTCTAAAAATAGCCAGGGGGCGGCACCTGTGGCTCAAAGGAGTAGGGCGCCAGCCCCATATGCTGGAGGTGGCAGGTGCAAACCCAGCCTCAGCCAAAAACTGCAAAAAAAAAAATATATATATATATAGCCAGGTGTTGGGGTGGCTGTCTGTAATCCCAGCTACTCAGGAGGCTGAGGCAAAAGAATCGCTTAAGCCCAAGAGTTGGAGGTTGCTCTGAGCTATGACACCACAGCACTGTACCAAGGGGGACAAAGTGAGACTGTGTCAAAAAAACAAGTCTTAGGGTGGCGTCTGTGGCTCAAGGAGTAGGGCGCTGGCCCCATATGCCATGGGTGGCAGGTTCAAGCCCGACCCCAGCCAAAACTGCAAAAAAAAAGTCCTAGTTTTAAAAATCTAGACAACAACTTTTAGTATAAACATTGCACACTGATGGTTTGCCCTGCCCAGGATTAAAAAGAAAAAGCAAAGAATACTGCCAACATTTCAAACCACAAGAGTTTAATAGAAGCCCAGATTTCTGCCTTCTTCAGACAAAGCCACGACTGCCCTAGTGTCTGTATTCCTCTGCAGTAATAGCAGCAGCTCCACATCCAGGCTCACCACATGCCCATGAGGCCACACACACCTGCTCAGCACCTGTTTGCTTACATTCTCTTTCCCATCACTTCCTCCCTTAGTGTGCACTTGTATTCTTTTGATGTCCTGACAAGAAGGAAGAGCTGCTTAGTAGCTCAGCCCCACAGGTCATTCAGGGGGGAGACTCCCTGCCGACCTCCCACAAGCAAGGATATGCACGTCATACCTGTGTCTGGCATTTGACACTAAAGCCTGTTCATTCCACATTACTGATGAATACTAAGTTCATCTCCAGGTAACAGGACTAGGGACACAATCACACATTCTTTCACCTATCAAAGGCTTCCACATGACAGATGCTTCTTTCACCCCCTTATTTTATGTAAAATATAGAGTTCCTAGGCCTCACAAGAATGTAACCAGTACTCATCAGCCTCCCTCCTTCCTCTGCCTCTTTCCTTCTTTGCTGCCTTTAAAATGCTGAAGGTTTCAATGTGCTCTTCAGAAAAACAGCCATAGCTTGTCTGCAGGTCATGTTTTTCCGAGGCACATCCCCAAACTCTTGGTTTAATAAACCTCAATTGATTGAGATTTTTTTCCCCTCATTTAATTAGGTTGACAACTTCCTAGATTTCTCTCTCTTCCATCTCTCTCTTGAATTCCTTTTGTCTATCTTATCTCCCCTGTGCCTCCATTCTCCTGTACTACCGTGTGGAAGTGTGGATGTTGTCGGCTGGCTCCCACTTTCTCAGATCCCGTCAATGTGGAGCTAGGCTGTCAAGAGCTGGTAGATGGGAGGCCTGTCAGCTGTGCTCTGGGAGCCACCTGGAGGCTTCTGGTAGCAGGTCACAAGGACATAAGAACAGAAGGACAAAAATAAGAAATAAAACTGTCCCATGAGCATAGAGAGAACAGCTGATTGAAGACCACTATTTTAAGATTAAAAAGTTAACACAGCAGTGGACAGGGGTGGGACAGGTATGGGGGGGGGTCTTGCTGGAGCTGGAGCTGGAGCTGTCGGACTTGCCTTAGCACAGGTGCTGTGTTTGGCGCCAACATGCCCCACCCTGGTCTGTCTTCAAATGTCCAGATTCAGGGGCTTAGCCCCATCAGTGTGGTCTCAGGTGTAGATCTGGCTGGAACTCACTCTATCAAATACCAACTGTAATATTTGGGATGAAAATATGACTGCTTTTCAGGACTCTTCCAGACCCAGGCTTCCTGCTTACTCTCTGGGGACACACAGCACACTCTGCACTCAAGAAACAGGTGATGTGGCTCCTGGGGGCTGGTATGGCCACTGGAGCTCATCAGGGGAGGCTGGTGGGTCTATGGCCCTACAGGACAGGCTGAGGGGATGGACAGGAGGGGAGGAGAGGCCCACGTCCCTCTGGAAGTTGGTGAAAAGGAACCAGGACATGAGGCCAGAAGAGGGTTCTGTTGGCTCAGTCTGATAGAAACTGGAAAAGAAAAAGAGGAAGAGAACACTGGCAGAGGTGGCAGCAAAGACATGAGGTGTGACAAGTTCACAGAGCCAAGTCCTAGGGATGAAGGAGCGCCCACCCTGGGCAGGGAAGAGAAAGACAGCACCAAGTCACCCTGAAAGCTGCTTGAATTCTCAGTAGGCAGAAAGCTCATGAGGCCTTATTCTTTACTGATTACTTATCTCAAAAAGCGATACTAATTCATGTTCTGGGGGGAACTTGATATCACACTTTCATCAAAGAGGTGTCATTCAGCTCAACAGAACTGAAAAGCTCCTGATGGTCCCAGGGCCTGGAGATCCCAGCTGCACTGGGTCCTGACGCCTTGATGGCATGAAGATATGTGCTCGGTCCACAGGCAGCATCCAGGTGTGAAGGCCACATCACATCAGACAGGCCGAGCCTAGGCCACACTCACTTGCACCAGCCATACTAGACACACCCAACAAAGAGGACGAGAAACTGGTGCTAGGCAATCTGGTATCATTTAGAAATGAGTAAGCCCAGTATTATCTATCTTCTAAAAATAAGCACATTTATATTGATTCTCCATTAATCTGCTCGGGACTAGGAACTATTTACTTCAAAGGGTTTTAACTTATGTTAATGCACTCTACAACTTATATGTGCAATACCTGGCATTTTTATCCCTCTAGCTCAATATTTTGGTCAAATTGTTAGGCTCTTAAAGCCCGTACTTTAAAGTACCTGCTACATAACTAAGTTCGATAACAATGTACCTGCTGTGGTTTGACTGTTTTTGTCATCTTGTAGACTCATGTCAGAACTTAATCCCCACGGTGAGTGTTGGGAGGTGCGGCCCAGCAGGTGTCCAGCCTTAGGAAGGGATCTCCACTACCCTACAAAGGGCAGTGCAAGAGGAGTTCACTGTGTGCCTTCGCCACACGGGGACAACCGAGCCTATCCATGATGATGCAGGATTCCAGGCACCCTCTTAGAAGCAGAGATGAGGCTCTAACCTGCCTGTGCCCTGGTGTTGGACTTCACAGACTCCAGAACTGTGAGAATAAATTTTGGTTCTTTACAAGTCCCTCTGTTTCAAGTGTTCTTTTCTAGCAGCACCCAGTGCACTACAGCTGTGCCCCTAGAAAAATCCCCTTAGGACCACATCTTTATCTGTGTGGTTTTCTATATAAAATGGGGCACATCATGGCCAAGATTCACTTTTTAAATGCCAAAAGTTAGAGAACTTAAGCTTTTCAAACGGTAATGTATTAATCTAGTGTCCTAGAGAACAGTATGGTAACATAGAAATCATCTTAATAAAAAAAAATTGACTATACAATCAGACAAGAGAAGGAAATAAAAGGCATCCGAATGAGGCAGAGGAGGTCAAACTCTTGCTCTTTGCTGACGATATGATCCTATACTTAGAGAATCCCAAAGACTCAACCACAAGACTCCTGGAAGTGATCAAATAATATACGAATGTCTTAGGATATAAAATCAATGTCCACAAATCAGTAGCCTTTGCATGTGACAATAACAGCCAAGATGAGATGCTAAGCAAAGACATAATTCCCTGTACAGTACTTCAAAAAAAAAGAAATACCTAGGAATGTACCTAACAAAAGAGGTGAAGGACCTCTACAAAGAAAATTACAAAATCCTAAGAAAAGAAATAGCAAAAGTCGGGTGCAGTGGCTCACATCTGTAATCCTAGCACTCTGGGAGGCTGAGGTGTGTGGACTGCTTGGGCTCATGAGTTCAAGACCAACCTGAGCCAGAGTGAGACCTCGCCTCTAAAAATATAGCCAGGCATTGTTGTGGGTGCCTATAGTCCCAGCTACTTGGGAGGCTGAGGCAAGAGAATCGCTTAAGCCCAAGAGTTTGAGGTTGCTGTGAGCTGTGACACCACAGCATTTTACCAAGGGCAACACAGTGAAATTCTGTCTCAAAAAAAAAAAAAAAATTAACAAATGGAAGATGAAACACTAGGCTCATGGCTGGGAAATATTAACATTGTCAAAATGTCTAACTTCCCAAAGAAATCTACAGGTTCAATGCAATCCCCTTAAAATATCATCATCATACTTTCAAGATTTGGAAAAAATAATTCTCTGCTTTTTTTTTTTTTTTAGAGACAGAATCTTACTATGGTGCCTTCGGTAGAATGCAGTGGCATCACAGCTCATAGCAACCTCAAACTCTTGGGCTTAAGTGATTCTCTTGCCTCAGCATCCCAAGTAGCCAGGACTACAGGCACCCATCCCAATGCCTGGCTATTTTTTGTTGCAGTTGTCATTGATGTTTACTTGGCCTAGGCTGGGTTTGAACCCACCAGCCTCAGTATATGTTGCTGACGCTATAACCACTGTGTTATGGGCACTGAGCCACTTCGTTTTATATGGAACCAGAAAAAACCCCATATAACCAAGGCAATTCTTAGTAATAAAAACAAAGCTGGGGGTATCACCTACCAGACTTTAAGCTAATACTACAAGGCCATAGTGATCAAAACAGCATGGTATTAGCACAAAAATAGAGACATTGACGTTTGGAACTGCATAGAAAACCATGAGATGAAACTAACATTTTACATCCACCTGATATTTGATAAGCCAAACAAGAACATACACTGGGAAAATGAATCCCTATTCAATAAATGGTGTTGGGAGAACTAGATAATCACATGTAAAAGACTGAAACTGGACCCACACCTCTCACCACTTATAAAAATTGATTCAAGATGGATAAAAGATTTCAATCTAAGGCATGAAACAATAAAAATCTTCAGAGAAAGTGTGGGCAAAACACTTGAAGACATCAGCCTGATGAAAGATTTTATGAAAAAGACTTCTGTGGCAATTGCAACAACAACACAAACAAATAAATGGGACTTAATTAAACTGAAAAGCTTCTGTACATCTAAGGAAACAACCAAAGCAAAAGACAACCTTCAGAATGGGAAAAGATGTTTGCGTATTATGAATTAGACAAAGCTTGATAACTAGGATCTACAGAGAACTCAAATTAATCAACCAAAAAAACAGTCAACAAACCCATATATCATTGGGCAAGAGACAAGAATAGAACCATCTCTAAAGAAGACAGACTAATTGCTAACAAATATATCAAAAAATGTTAGTCTCTATATATCAGAGAAATGCAAATCAAAACTATCCTGAGATATCACCTAACCCCAGTGAAAATAGCACACATCACAAAGTCTCAAAGCTGCAGATGCTGGCGTGGATGTGGAGAGAAGGGAACACTTTTACACTGCTAGTGGGACTGCAAACCAATACAACCTTTTTGGAAGGAAGTATGGAGAATCTTCAAAGTACTCAAATTAGACCTCCCATTTGATCCTACAATCCCATTACTAGGCATCTACCCAGAAGGAAAAAAAACCCTTTTACCATAAGGACATTTGCACTAGACTGTTTATCGCAGCTCAATCTACAATTAGCAAAATGTGAAAACAACCTAAAAGCCCACCAACCCAAGAATTGATTAACAAGCTGTGGTATATGTATACCATGTAATACTATTCAGCCACTAGAAAAAGATGGAGACTTTACATCTTTTTTATTAACCTAGATAGAAGTGGAACACATCCACTTCCAAGCATCACAAGAATAGAGAAGCAAGAATCCAATGTACTCAATTCTAGTATGAAGGCAGTAGATGAGCTACTACAGGGGTGGGATAGGGGATTGAGGGAGTGGGGAGAGGGGAGGAGGATGAGGGTCATGATGTATGACACACCTCTTGGGGGCGGGATATATTATGAGAGACTTTATCTAGCAAATGCAATCAGTATAACCTAATTCTCTGTACACTCAATGAATCCCAAACAATACAAAAATAATTGGCTGAGATTTAATGCAAAGATTAACTCAACACAAAGCTTAATACAATTTTTCAATAAATTTCATCAACTGCTTTTATCAAAGAATGCATATTCTTGTGATTTAAAGCCAAATATTTAAGAGTAATATACCTAATAGAAATTGACAGGAAAGTATTTTATTTAAAATAGTCAAAATAAAAGGCAAATAAACATCTATAGTCATCTCATTTTAGAAAACATAGGCTTTAAAGATAAAAACTAAGCTTCCAAACTTAAAGCCATAATTAAAATTCCATCACACAGCAATGTTTAATAACAAATATTCAACCAACAGATCAAATATTGTTATTGTTATTGAATATTGAACAGATTTTAAAGTTGTACAATAAATTTTTAAAAACTTTCTAATTTTTTCTCTTCACCAGAAAAAAAACATGAACTGATGAATTAAAAATAAGAAAGTCAATAATAATTTCAGAAAAAAAGGCACATCCAGGCAAAATAGTCAAGGCAATTTATAAAATGCAGTGTTACAGTTCTACTATGAATAATGAATTGACTGCAAATAAATTACTCTGAAAAATTTTACAATATGACGGGAATATTCTGATAAGCCAGAAAACATCATGTCTTTGCTAGACTGTTTTTCTGCTCCTAAGGAATAAGGCTCCAAGTAACTGGAAAATATAACTGGAAAAGCTCACTTCTCACCAAGTTGCCCTTCCCAAGGTCCACTGTCACCTCTGTGCCATCAAAGACTGGACCGTCTCTCTGGTCTCGGCACACATTTCATAATTGCAGCTCTCCACAGCACTGGGGCAAGTAAGAGGCTGAGTGTGGTCACACTTAGTATAAGGAGATACACCTGCAATAGGGAAACGCAGAGAGGTCACACAGAATATCAGTAGGTGTACCCACACAGGTCCAAGGCTGAGCATGTTCACACTGAGCACCAGCAGCTGCACCCGCACAGTGAACACTAGGAGGTAACCCTGTAAACCGTAAGTTCAGTGCTGTATTTAGAACACATCAAACTTCAGCCAGAGGTGAGATGACCCTCGGAACTGGGATGGACTGAAGTCTGACAGTCATTGCATGGTGTGGCCAATGTAATGAATTACAAGGTATTATCCTGGAGTATGTGTTTGCATGAGGACTACTCAGGAGTCCCACTATAGACAGACTGACCTGCACAGACACATTACAGGAAGGGCACAGCCACGGTCAGTCTCAGGTGGAGCATCTTTTACCTCACCCTTCTCTTAAGCAATTCCATCCGCGTCACTCACCACTAAAATTGCTTGTGTCTTTTTCACGCACAAGATATAGGGAGACAACCATCTCACAGCCTTGTGGATTTCACAGTGTATTAACAGGAACATTTATAAAGCCCACATTTATGTTTCATGTTTCTTAGATATTATTAATATATTAAATAAGTTAGCAGTTTATCTTTTTTTTGAGACAGAGTCTCACTATGTCAGCCTTGGTAAGGCCGTGGCATCACAGCTCATAGCAACCTCAAATTCTCAGGCTTAAGCGAGTCTCTTGCCTCAGTCCCCCAAGTAGCTGGGACTACAGGTGTCCACCACAACGCCCGGCTATTTTTTTGTTATAGTTGTCATTGTGGTTTAGCAGGCTCTGGCCAGCTTTAAATCCACCAGCCCCAGTGTATGTGTGGCTGGCGCCCTTACCACTGAACTACAGGCACCGAGCCAGCAGTTTATCTTTAAAAAAATTACTTTAAAAGGGAACACTTAGGGCAGCGCCTGTGGCTCAAAGGAGTAGGGCGCTGGCCCCATATGCCGGAGGTGGCGGGGTCAAACCCAGCCCCGGCCAAAAACTGAAAAAAAAAAAAAACAACCAAACAATAAAAGGGAACACTTCTACACTGCTGGTGGGAATGCAAACTAGTATGTTCCTTTTGGAAGGATGTTTGGAGAATACTTAGAGATTTAAAAATAGACCTGCCATTCGATCCTATAATTCCTTTACTAGGTATATACCCAGAAGACCAAAAATCACATTATAACAAAGATATCTGTACCAGAATGTTTATTGCAGCCCAATTCATAATTGCTAAGCCATGGAAGAAGCCCAAGTGCCCACCGACCCACGAATGGATTAATAAATTGTGGTACATGTATACCATAGAATGTTATGCAGCCTTAAAGAAAGATGGAGACTTTACCTCTTTCATGTTTACATGGATGGAGATGGAACATATTCTTCTTAGCAAAGTATCTCAAGAATGGAAGAAAAAGTATCCAATGTATTCAGTCCTACTATGAAGCTAATTTATAGCTTTCATATAAAGGCTATAACCCAATTATAACACAAGTATATAGGGAAAGGGGAAAGGGAGGGGAGGGGAGAAGGGAGGATGGGTGCAAGGAGGGTAACTGGTGGGGCCACACCTACATTGCATCTCAGAAGGGTACAGGTGAAACTTACTAAATGCAGAATACAAATGTCTTCATACAATAACTAAGAAAATGCCATGAAGGCTATGTTAAACAGTTTGATGAAAATATTTCAGATTGTATATGAAACCAGCACATTGTACCCCATGATAGCACTAATGTACACAGCTAGAATTTAATTTAAAATAAAATAAAATAAATTAGTTTTTTTTCCCAGAGTTGATATCAGAGTGGCTTAATATAATTGTTGTAAAAGATAATGGTAACAGTTGAAGCAGTATTAACGGGTAACTTTCTTTTTTTTTTGAGACAGTCTCAAGCTGTCACCTTGGGTAGAGTGCCGAAGCATCACCGCTCACAGGAACCTCCAACTCTTGGGCTCAAGTGATCCTCTTGCCTCAGTTTTTCTATGTTTAGTAGAGATAGGGTCTCACTTTTGTTTAGGCTGGTCTCAAACTCGTGAGCTCAAGCTATCCACCAGCCTCAGCCTCCCAGAGTAACTAGGATTACAGGCACGAGCCACTGTGCCTGGCCAACTTTCTTTCTCTTCTTCTTCTTTATTTTTTTTTTGAGACAGGGTCTTGCGGTCTTGCTCTGTCGCCCAGGCTAAAACACAGTGGGGTCATCACACACAGTTCACTGCAGTCCAGGATCATTGACTTCTGGGCTCAAGGATACTCTTGCCTCAGCCTCCTTGGTTGCTGGAACTACATCACTATGCCCAGCTCAATTTTCTATTTTTGGTAGAGACAGGATCTCACTGAGTTGCCCAGGCTATTAACTGGTAACTCATCTACAGAATTCCTCATCCTGTGTGAGAAGAGAGCAGCAAAGCCACACCATGAGCCCTCTGTGAGATAGACACTCCATCCCAGGCCAGGCTCTGTGCTGACTGGGAGCCTGAGAAAGCTGCCACCACTAACTCTTGTACCTTCTGTGCCTGGATATCTAACTCCAACCTGGAGCAAGGGTTGTGAAACTTTACTGGGGACATGGCACTGTAGTCCTATGCTGACCTCTGCAGGACTGCACCCGTTTTATGCTCTGGACACGGAAAGTGCATGGGCACTCACCTCCCGAGAGATGATGCCAGCTCTCCGCGCTCGGCTCCCCAGGACAAAGGAAAACTCACTGACTTGTGCAAGTCCTGCAGAGACGACCCACTTGATGTACCGGCTGCTCTTCGGCAGAATGAGGGACAAGACCAGCACTGCCAGAACAAACTGCAGGAACGGTCATCACACCAGTGTGTAGACAGAAGCCCAGACATGAGGCAGCACATAGACAGAAACATCAGAATGCTATAATCATTCTTGGACAACATACAGAGAAAGGAAACACACACAGGGGCACTACCAACACACAGAAGGCACCAAATAAATGCAAAATATCTTAAGTAAATCCATACAGAACAAGAAGGCAAAATCAGTGTTTTGGTTCACTAGCAGAAAATGAGCCTTTACCCTAAACTAATAGCACTAAACATTATATAGCGCTCAAGATGGAAATTAAAACAAAATATGGCAGAGAGATGATTGTCTCTTAGGCAAGCAGTTGGGAGCTGGTGGGGCAGCCCAACAACTAGTCGTGATCAGGTTCTTGAAAATGGAAATTAAGTCAAGTTTTGTAATCCAGAAGGCCAGATGGCTCCCAAACAGGTCATCATGCCTTAAAGTAAATGCTAACACAGGCAGCCTGATGACTTGCGGTCCTCAGAAAGAGCCAAATGGGAAGGATCCAGTGTTTTCAGGCCTTGGAAGTGCACATCTGCGTCTGTCACAAGATCAGACACACCACAAGGTCCCATCTTGGAGACCCAGAAAGGGGCTTCTCCCATCCCAACTTTTAGGAATTCCCAATTTTCAGCATCCTCAATTCTGAGACAACAGAACGCATCAACAAACCAAACCCCCCCAAAAGAAGAGCCGCCAAGCAAGCACCTCCTCTGAGACGAGGGCAGGAGGCCAGGTGGAGAGGCAGGGTCCCTTCAGCCAGACCCTCCTGAAATGAGGCTGGGCTGGACTCCCTACACGGGATGTGCATGCTGGCTGGAAACCAGGCCCTGGGCAGGAGCCTGCAGCATGTGAAACTCAGAGTGCATGTTTCCTGCCAGGCAGTAACAACTAAAAGAGAAAGTCTGTACCTTCATGACCACCACTGACAGAGTGAGGAACACCAGCACTGTAAGCTCGTACACTACAAACGTGGGGAAGACGTGGAGCCCTGTTGGGAAAATGGGACAAGTTACTCATGGCCACAGGAACATGCTCCCACAAGCTCACATCCACTTCCCAAATATACATCTACGACTCCAGGGTGCATGAAGCTTGTTTCAATAAAAGAATTAAAATCCTAAATTCTTGGCTGGGGGCGATGGCTCACACTTGTAATCCCAGCACTTTGGGAGGCTGAGGCAGGTGGATAGATTGAGCTCAGGAGTTCGACACCAGCCTGAGCAAGAGTGAGACTCCCATCTCTACTAAAAATAGAAAATGTATCCGGGTGCAGTCGCAGACACCTGTAGTCCCTGCTACTCAGGAGGCTAGGGCAGGAATTGGAGGCAGCAGTGAACTATGAGGACACCACTGCACTCTATCCCAGGCAACAGAGCAAGATTATCTCAAAAAAAAGAAAAAAATCCTAAATTCTCGTTAAGTGTCCTAGTAAAAGCACTAGCAAATGCTCAGTAACTCAGGGAAAAAGCCACCACAAGGGGGCCAATGGGATTGGTGCAATCCCAGCTATACCCCCCTCAAACGGGGAGAACACAGGCACTGCAGGGGACACAGGGGACATAGGGGACCACCTGGGAGGTGCTGGCCGTTCTCCTTCATGGAATATTCAAGCCCAAATGCAGAGGAGCCCCACAGCCTGTCTACACAGCCCGCCAGTGCCCAGAGTACCACATGCAGAGGACATTTATTGTCAACATTCTTTTCACTTTTTTGTTTGGCTCACGCATTTGGGAAAACAGGAAATATTTTTCCTAAATAAGTTTTCTCTCTGTTCTCAAGGCTCACCTACTCATTCTGAAACCACATGTGGATATGTATGGGGCTACACGGGCCCTCTGTCCCACCCAGTGACAGAACATTACCTCAAAAAAGCAAATTCAAGATTATAGGTATATAAGAGGTGTTTAAAACATACTACCAGAGGAAATCACAAACAAGGGGCAGAAGCTTATTCACAGAAATAAGGACAAAAACTTTCCAATATAAGAAAGAGATATATACCCATGTATATACAGAAAAGTCTGAGAACACCAAACAGATCTGACCCAAAAAGAGTACCCCAGGGCATTTAATAATCAAACTCTCAAAGGTTAAGGACAAAAAGATTCTAGAAGCAGTAGGAGTAAAGCAGCAAACAACATATAAAGGAGATCCAATTTGTTTGGCAACCGACTTCTCAAGAGAAATTACACAGGCTGAGAGGAAGTGGAACAACATTTTCACAGCACTTAAAGCAAACTTCTATCCAAGAATACTGCATCCAGCAAAATTACCCATTAAACATGAAAGAAGATAAAGTCTTTCCGAGACAAATAACAGTTGACAGAAGTTGCCACCATCAGACCTGCCCTACAAGAAATGCTAAAAGTTTTTTAATCTGACTTTTAAAAAAAGTAATGTACAAAAAGAAAACTTTAAGGTATAAGACACCCTATAAAATCAAGTACACAGACAAATCCAGGTGTCCATGGATTGATGTGTAATAGGACCCCAAAAAACAAATCTATCAAAGATGGGCTTAAATCTACAAATCAAAGTAATAGCTGGGCTGGACACAGTGGCTCCCAACACTTGGATGCCAAGGCAGGTAGATTGCCTGAGCTCACAGGTTCAAGACCAGCCTAAGCCAGTGTGAGCCTCCGTCTATAAAAAGAGCCAGGTGTTGTGGCGGGCACCTGTAGTCCCAGCTATTAGGGAGGCTGAGGCAAGAGAATCGCTTAAGCCCAGGAGTATAAGGTTGCTGTGAGCTATGACGCCACACCACTCTACCAAGGGTGACAAAGTAAGACTCTGTCTCAAAAAAAAATTAAACAGAAATAGCTACAGCAACCTTTTAGGAGAGAAGCAATATAAAAATATGTAAGTTGAGATAACCGAAAGTCAAATGTGGAAGAGATGGGCTTAAAGTATATAATATTTGTTGGGTTTTCTTTGTTTGTTTGTTTTTGGCCTTTGTTTCTGTTCTTTTACTTGTGATCTAATCACTTTAAAATAATTTGTTTTATCTATAAGGTTTTTTTTTTTTTTGTAGAGACAGAGTCTCACTTTATCGCCCTCGGTAGAGTGCCGTGGTGTCACACAGCTCACAGCAACCTCCAACTCCTGAGCTTAGGCGATTCTCTTGCCTCAGCCTCCCGAGTAGCTGGGACTACAGGCACCCGCCACAACACCTGGCTATTTTTCTGTTTTGGAGTTCGGCCGAGGCCAGGTTTGAATCCGCCACCTTCGGTATATGGGGCCGGCACCCTACTCGATGAGCCATAGGCGTGCCACCCTATAAGATGTTTTTTGTAAGCAAAAACATGCAAGTTAAGATCTCATTAAAATAATTTGTTTTATCTATGTTTTCTGTAAGCAAAAACATGCTTAGGGTAACCACAGGGAAACAAACCTATAATAGATTCACTAAAAATAAAAACCAATAAATTAAATCATACTACCAGAGGAAATCATTTAACCACAAAGGAAGATACAAAGAAAGGAAGAAAAGAATCTAAAATTAACCAGAAAATAAGCAACAAAATGGCAGTAGTAAGTCCTTTTTACCAATAACACAATGTAAATGGATTCAATTTTCCAACGAAAAGACACAGAGTGGCTGAATGGATAAAGAAACAAGACTAAACTATAAGCTGCCTTCAAGAACCCCACTTTACCTATAAAGATGCATACAGACTGAAAGTGAAAGGATGCAAAAAGATTCCATGCAAGAGGAAACAAAAAATGAGCAGAAGTAGCTATACTTCCATCAGATAAAATAGATCATAAATCAAAGACTATAAAAAAAAAAAAAAAGACTAAGAAGTCACTGTATAATGAGAAGGTGGGTCAACTTAGCAAGAAGATACAATAATTATAAATATCCATACATCCAACACAATAGCACCCAAGTATATAAAGCAAACATTAGTAGATCTAAAGGGAGAGATTGACTACAATACAATAATTGCAGGGACTGTGACACCACATTCTAAGCAATGGACAGATCGTCAAGACAGAAAGTCAACAAACAGTGAAGTGAAACTACACACTAGATCTAACAGGTCTGATTGACATATACAGAACATTACACTCAACTTCTATAGAATATATCTTTTATTTTCATCAACACATGGAATGGTCTCCAGAATAGACAATATCCTAGACTACAAAACAAGTCTAGACAAATAAAAACACCAGAAGTCATTTGAAGTATTTTTTCTGACCATGACAGAATAAAACTTGACTTGAAAATATACTACAAAGCAGTAATAACCAAAACAGCATGGAACTGGCATAAAATAGACTGACAGACCAATATAAAAGAACAGAGAACCCAGAAATAAATCTACACATTTACAAGCAATTTATCTTTGACAAAGGCACCAAGAACATATTAATACAATGGGGAAAGTATAGTCTCTTCAATAAATGGTGCTAAGAAAACTAGATTAACTATATTAAGAATGAAACTAGGCTCAGTGCCTGTAGATCAAGCGGCTAAGGCCCCAGACACATACACCAGAGCTGGCAGGTTCGAATCCAGCCCAGGCCTGCCAAACAACAACGACAACTGCAACCAAAAAATAGCCAGGTGTTGTGGCGGGTGCCTATAGTCCCAGGTACTTGGGAGGCTGAGGCAAGAGAATTACTTAAGCTTAGGAATTGGAGGTTGCTGTGAGTTGTGATGCCACGGCACTCTACCCAAGGGCAACAGCTTAAAGCTCTGCTTCAAAAAAAAACAAAAAATAATGAAATTAGATCTCCCACCTCTCACTTTATATAAAAATCAAATCAAAATGGATTAAAGACTTGAATCTAGACTTAAAACTATGAAGCTACTAAAATAAAATATTGAGGAAATGCTTTAGGACATTGGTCCGGAATAAGATTTTTTGGGAGTAAGACCTCAAAGCACAGGTAACCAAAATGAAAATAGAAAGGATTATATCAAGCTAAAAGCTTTTGCACAGCAAAGGAAACAATCCAAAAAGTGAAGAGACAACCAACCCACAGAACAGGAAAAAAACTACCCACTTGACAAGAGAATTTTTTTTTTAAAGAGTCAGACTCTTACTTTGTTGCCCTCAGTAGAGTGCTGTGGCATCACAGCTCACAGCAACCTCCCGCTCTTGGGTTTAAGTGATTCTTTTGCCTCAGCCTCCCGAGTAGCTGGGACTACAGACGCCCACCACAACGCCCAGCTATTTTTTTTGTTGCAGTTGTCCTTGTTTAGCAGGCCTGGGTGGGGTTCAAACCTGCCAGTCCCAGTGTATGTGGCCAGCGCTCTAACCACTGGGCTACGGGCACTGAGCCCTGACAAGAGATTAATACTTGGAATATATTATAAGGAACTCAATAGCAAAAACCCCAAAATAATCTGATTAAAAATGGGCAAAAGATCTGAACAAAAAAATACATACAAATGGCCAAAAGGTATATGAAAAAATGCTCAGCATCACTAATCATCAGAGAAATGTAAATCAAAAGCACAATGAGGTATCATCTCACCCCAGTCAGATGGTATGTGTCAAAAAGGCAATAAGGAGTGGTGGCAAGGATGTGGAGAAAGGGAACCCTAGCAGATTGTTGGTGGGAATGCAAATTAATACACTCTCTATGGAGATCAGCATGGAGGATCCTCAAAAAACTAGAAGTAGAACTACCACATGACTCAGTAATCCCATTGCTGGGTACAAGTCCAAAAGAAAGGAAATCAATATGTCAAGGAGTCAGCTGCTTTCCCATGGTCCCAGCAGCACTATTCACAATAGTCAGGATATGAAATCAACCTAAGTACTCAGTGATGGATGGTTAAAGAAAGTGTGATACACAGACTCACGGAATGTTATACAGCCATAAAAAAGGACCCCTGCCATTTGCAGGAACATGGATGGAACTGGAGGTCATTATCTTAAGTGATAAGAGCCAGGAATAGAAAGACAAACATCACATGTTCTTACTTATATGAGGGAACTAACATTGGATCTCATGAAGTTCAAGAGTAGACTGGTGGTTACCAGAGACTGAAAGTCAGGGGATAAAGGGGAAAAAAAGAAAGTAAATGTATTTACCAACACTGAACCGTACACTTATAAATGGTAAAGACAATGAATTATATATATTTTATCTCAATTAAACAAAGAAAACCAAAACTGGGAGACCTAATTTTGCACATTGGGGGAAGTTAGCAAGGGCATGGCTGAGGCACAGGGGGAGTTAGCAGGGGTGGAGCAGGACGGGAGCTGAGGTTAGCAGGGGTGTTGCTGGGAGGGTGCAAGAGTTAGCAGGGTACAAGCTAGGGCATGGGGGTCAAGAGGGGCACAGAAGAAGACAGCAAGGACTAAACAGTGAAAGGAAGGTCAAATGTAAGTGGAGGTCACAATAGATACAGCCACTATCTTACTCACCAAGAACTGCCAAGTCCCCAAAACCCTGGTGAAATGGGCTTACTTCATCTAACACAGGCACAGCTCAACTCTGTGCCACCCTCAGGGAACTGCACTGGCTATTCATGGCCACCACACTATCAAGCTCATTTCAGACTCAGCTTCTCGAGTTTTTTAGTCTTTGGGGACTATGCTGAGTCTGTGGGGCCATGGACAGAGGCCAGGTGGACATGTCATGATGCTGGACGCCCACATGATTCTGCCATTTTATTTTATTTTATTTTGAGACAGAGTCTCACTTTCTTGCCCCAGTAGATTGCTATGGTGTCATAGCTCACAGCAACCTCAAACTCTTGGTCTCTAGCCATCCTCCTGCCGCAGCCTTCCAAGTATAACTGGGACTACAGGCACCCACCACAATTTTTAGTAGAGACAGAGTCTTACTCTTGCTCAGGTTGGTCTCAAATTCTTGAGCTCAAGCAATCCACCCACCTCATCTCCCAGAGTGCTGGGATTACAGGTGTGAGCCACCATGCCTAGCCGATAGGCATAGGCTATATTGTCATTGACATATTGTCGTTTTAAAGTTACTTCTCTGAACAGTTGCTCCAGAGACCTGCCAAGGAGGTTTCCAGAGAAGCTACCTGGACATGTTCCAAAGTTCCTACTTCCTCATTACTCTGAGTGCTCCAGGATGCCTGTCTCAGTGCCCTATAGTGTGAACCACAGCATTAATCACCCCAGGAAGCACAAACCTAATCCCTGGGGTTTCAGGCCTCTTTTTCCTTCTTTTAAAATAAGATTTCTCTGCAGGCCCTAGAACAATAGTTTCTGCCTACCAGCAATCCCAATTGAGATATATGGAATACTTTTAATTTTTAAGGTAACTGTTTTTGCTGTAGAAAATATAAATACACACATACATAAAGATGCTGTAGACCTAATCTACATGTGTTTAACAAATATGATTATAACATAAAGAAGAAAGATGACCTATTGATGCAAAGAAAACGATGGCCAGGAAGTCACGGATGGGCTCGATGTAGGAAGTAATCTCCTCGGTGGCCATGTGGCCTTGTGAAGAGATGAGTGCTCCAGCCAGGAAACAGCCCAGCTCCATGGAGACGTCCAGCAGCTCTGTGACCTAAGGAAGAGGAGGGCCTGGACGTCACATGAGGACACAGTGCAGACACCCTCTGAGACAGTCAAGCATCATAGGTGGAGCCCATGTTTCCCAGCAAAGCCCCTAGGTGGGGCCTTAGTGGGGTGGCCTGAGAGGACTGGAGGAAGCCCCAAGCTGTCAAAATAACCAGGAGAAAATATTACTTTCATATATTTGAAACAAACATGCATGTAGATTGCTATGAAACTTTTGAATGAGAGTATTTTCCAAAACTTATTTCAAACATTTGTAATACATAATCTTTACCTTGAATCAATGAGCAGCCTAAGGTAGCATTAAAAATACATTCCCATGGCCAACCTTAAACCACTGAGAGAAAGTAGACAAAGCGAGCAAGGTCCTTGAACCAACAAAAAACAGAAAAAAGCACCAACAAATCCAGAAACGACTAACTTAATAACTCATATAAGTGAGCCAGATAAGAGAAAGGAAGGACAGACCCATCAGGTTTTGAACTACAGTTCTGTTAACACAAGCCTTCAGGCACTTTTTTTTTTTTTTTTTCCATTTTTTGAGAAAGAGTCTCACTCTGTAGTCCTCAGTAGAGTACCATGGCATCATCACAGCTCACAGCAACCTTGAATTCTTGGGCTCAAGCGATTGTTCTGCCTTTGCTTCCAAAGTAGCTAGGACTACAAGCACCCACCACAACTCCTGGCCAGTTTTTCTATCTTTTAGTAGAGATGGGGGTCTCATTCTTGCTCAGGCTGGTCTTGAACTCATGAGCTCAAGTGACTCTCCCGTCTCAGTCTCCCAGAGTGCTCGGATTATAGGCCTGAGCCACTGTGCCCGGCCCAGGCACACTTTTTAATGAGGCTTTCTAACACAAAACTGAAAAGACAGTTTTTATTTTAAGAAAATAATACTATAGAAGAGAGCAATAACAGACTAACAGAAAATGAACTTTAAAAGAAAAGACCATTTATGATAGCATCAAAAAACAATGAATCCTGAGAAATCAACCCAATGGAAGTACAGCAAGCTACTGCCGAGAAACCCGGAAGTCTGGAATTCACCGAGAAGAAGGCTTCACTTCACACAGGGCCCATCTCCCTCAACAGGAGACAGATTCACTAGGGTGTCAGTGAAACTCCTTTTGTGTAAAAACTGAAAAGCTGAGTCTAAAACCTCATGCAGAATTTTGAAAGACTATAAATACAGCCACAACAATCCTGACACAGAGCAAAGCTGGGGCCAGAATGTAACCAGATACTGAGCTATGATGCAGCTTAAGGGCAGGTGAGTAGATGCAGGGGGCAGAAAAGAGTCAGAAACACGAACGCGCACACACCACACACACACACACACACACAAAATTCACAAGGCATACAGGAACATGGGCTATGCACACATGCATGTACTTATATACACATACTACAAAGCATACACCACACACAAAAGCATACACATACACATGTACACATGCATGGGCACACATGACCACCTGGTTTTCAACACGTGGAAATGCATGTGAAAAAAGAATTCCTGTCCAATACATCACCTGAACACCACACCCATCTCCAGGTGGACTACAGCTCTAGAGAAGAGAATGGAACAAAACTCTAAGACGATGACACAGAATTTCTTCATGGCTGGGGTGGGAGGACTAAGATCTTTTCTGCAGAACACAAAAAGTGCTAACCAAAAAGAGAACAAGAACTGGAGTACATTAAAGTTAAGAACTTCTGTTTGTCAAAAAATGCTACTAAGACAGTGAAGAAGCAAGCCACAAACTAGAGGACACTGGCAAAGATGTATCTCATATAGAACATCACCCAGCCATGAAAAGGAATGAGGTGCTGGCACCCATTGCAACGAGGACACATGCTGCAGATGTTCTACTGAGTGAAAGTGCCAGACACAAAATGCCCACAGGAAGCAAATCCACAGGGACAGTCAATTAGAGTTGATGCAGCTGGTAGGGAAATATGAGGAGATATGGGTTTCTTCTGGGGTGCTGAAATGTTCCAGAAGTTGGACAGTGGTGATGGTGGCATGGCACCATGAATATGCTGAAAATCACTAAATTGCACACTTCAAAATGGTTAGAATGAATTATATGTTATGTGAATTTCACTTCAGTTAATAAAAATTGCCAGAAAATATATATAAAGAATTCTAATAAATGAGTAAGAAAATCTCCACCCTGTGGAAAAACAGCCTGAAGACTTTATCAAGCACACCCAACGGTAATACCCAGACATCTCAGGAAGTCAGGGACATGAAAGCTAAATACCCAAGGCACCACCATACCCAACAGCAAGTGCTGGTACAGGTACAGGTGACTGAACCTTCCTGGGGTGTCAGTGGTATGAATTAGCAACAACTACTCTGGAGAAACAATCAGAAGTCACCAAAGTGTGCAGCACACTCTGACCCAGCTGTGCCACATCCAGGTATACTGTGTACTCATCAGAAATGATACGGGGTTTCAAAAACAAGTGTGAGAATGTACCATGGCCCTAAATGAACACAAGCCCTAATATCTCACAGTAAAAATAAATTATGACACATGCACAGCAGAATACCACATAGCAGTGAGTGAGAAAGGGAATGTGACATGTGAGTTACAAGAATATCTGGTGGTTGGGGTGTCCAGTAAACACTGACAAATGAGGGAAGTGAGAGCTAGTGAGGAGAAGACCATCTTAACTACATGGAGCCAACTGGAAGCAACATGGAAGTGCCCAGATAAGACAGATCTGTTGGAAGTTATTCTCAAAGAGAAAAATACTCTGCAATGCTAAAAAAGGGTAAAAAATTAAATAAGTCACATTCTTAAAACAGTCAAACTCATCAGCAGCTCTGGGCAAAAGCTAATTAAGGTCTTCTCCCAAGATTGTAAAATACCAGCAGCCAATTAAACCATAAGCATTTAAAAATGCAATTAAAAAATGCATTTTGTTAATTTACTTTTTTAAAATTGAAACTTGAGGGCGGCGCCTATGGCTCAGTGAGTAGGGTGCCGGCCCCATATACTGAGGGTGGTGGGTTCAAACCTGGCCCCGGCCAAAACAAACAAACAAACAAAAAAAAGAATTAAAATTGAAACTTGATTTGGAGATAATTATATATTTATGTGCAATTTTAGGAAATAATATGGAATTTTCCCATACCTTTTACTTTACTTCCTCGATGTTCTCTAACATCGTGGCAGTCACAGCAGAGTATCAGAGCCAGGATGCTGACATGGACACTGTGAAGACGCAGAACGCCCATCCCCACAAAGACCTCCCCATTCCAGCCCCTCTCCAATTCCTGCCCACCACAAATGTTCCCTCAATTCCTGAAATTCTGCCACTTCCTAAGTGGAATCATGTAGTACACAGCCATGGGGATGGCCTTCTCATTCAACACACTGCTCTGACATCTCCCCATGCTGTGTGCTCCAGAAGTTTTACTGAAAGCAAGGGTTCCATGTTGTGGGTGTCACACTGTTTGTCTAACATGCACCCTTTGAAAGATGTTTGGAATGTTTCTGGCTAATACTAATAAAGGTGTGAGCATAAGTGTTCACATCTGTGGGGTAAATATCAAGCAGTGCAGTTGCTGAGCTGTAAGGGCAGAGTGTCCGGTAATGCTGCCCCTGGATCTTCCTCAAGTGTCTCAAAGCATCTCTGGATCTCACAGAAAGCTCGTCCTCTTTATGAGGGGAGGCCCGGACTACTTCCCACAACAAACCTCCTTTAAACTGCTCACATTATAACAATAAAAGTTATACTGTTAACTGGCTTGTTATCATCAATAAAACTAAAAATTATTTTAAAAACTCAACCTCATATTTCAGTTACAAAGCTACTTGAAAGCTTAAGACACAGAAACATGGTAGGACACTGTTGTTCCTAAGGCTCTTCATGACCATAAGTGACATTTTAGCAAAGTACTGAGGAGTAGGAGTCAAAACAGGTTGAGCTCACCACATTATATGTCAGTGGGTAGAATAAATCACATATAAAATAAAAAATACTAGTAAGTGTCTCATGTATTTTAACCACTATTAAAATGAAAAGATTAAGAACTGATCACAAGCTTTCAGTGAAACAGATGATAAATGAGATGATATGAATAACACATAATTTGAGAATTACCGTTAACATTAAAAAGATGAAGGCAGATATTCCCAAAATAAGAATTTCTTTGTTCCCTTTGCTTTCCATATGCAGCTTTCGGTAATATGGTCCTATGAGGTAAGTCTTTATAACAAGACATAAAAGGAAAACAGCAGCTAGCGACAAAAGAACTTGGCCAAGCAGAACCAGTATTCGCAGCACTTCCATGGCAATGCTAGGAGAAAAAAAGGGGGTCATGTTAATTCACTTCTAAAATATATTTTGCTAAAACTCGATAAAATGATTTTCACTTTTTTCTTTAACATGTTACAAAATAAATTACCCAAATCATATATATTCTTACTTTCAAAACTAAAATAAAACCCATGGTCATATTAATTTTGGAAATTAAGTCACTTAAAATCAAATGCAGAAGGTGGACTATTTTGCAATCAGTATTTGAAGAAAACGCGTTTTTTCAGATGTGAAACCCCCTAAGTGACAGCCCACGTCAGTCGATGCCTGATGATAAAATCCCCACAGGAATCAATTCCTTCCATGTCCTTCCCAGGTAGCTGCACTGTTACAGTTACAACACAATCTCAACATTAGAAACACTACTAAGAACCCCAGTGACTTGTAGCAGAATGTTCCTAATCCCAATCCAGAAAGTCTAACGTTTAAATCGGGCATTTAAACACAGGGAGTGATTCTTTAATAAGCTCTTTCTATAATATGCCATACCCATCTCAGTATGTACAGACCTCAGCCTACAAGATCTTCACAAGAAAGGTACTGCTGTATATCTGTCACCTTTAAACACACAGGCATCTTTTTACTGTCGCTATCCACCACTTAGTCCCTACTGGTTTCTTCAGCAGGAAGACAGCATCACATACACTCTCAATAGCTTCTGCACTGCAATCAAGCATCAGACAGTCCGCTGGAAATAGAAATCTCAAAATGCCAAATTCCAGGGGAATCAGAACAGAATCAGGCCTGAGGCAGAACGAGAAGGACCAAAGACTAATGATGGGTGTGTCAGAAACCCAGGGGAAATCCTTGGGCCCCTCAGTGAGAACAAGGGAGGGAATTCCTCAGGGTCCCTGTGAGAACAAGGGGGGAATCCCTCAGGGTCCCTGTAAGAACAAGGGGGGGGGAATTCCTCAGGGTCCCTGTAGATCGGATGTGCGTCGTGGTGGGACAGAGTGTGACCTGGAGGGGGGGGGGGGGGGGG
>CAUYRH010045525.1:0-14251 GCA_963574655.1 Perodicticus potto
AAAGTTCACAGAATCACACTCACCAATTACAAATTCCCTTGCAAAGCTAGAGAAATCCAAATTATATGGTCATGCATAAATGCAGAAACTGATCCGTGGACAAAAATATGATCATAAACCATATGCATATGTATCAGTCAGTATATGCATAGCTCTCTCTCTCTCTCTTCACAAATATATATGTATACATATGTATATATGTATACGTATATATTCTCATTTATGAAGAGGGAAACAAGAAGACTCAATGTGGAAGAAAGTATGTTGAAGAAGTGTTTTGAGCATGTAATTCTAGTACTCCTGAAGGCTGAGGCAGGTGGATCCCCTGAGCTCAGGAGTTTGAGACCAGCCTGAGCAACAGCAAGACCCCATCTCTACTAAAAGTTGGAAGACTAACTGGGCATCATGACAGGCACCTCTACTCCTAGCTGCTTGGAAGGTTGACGCAAACGGATTGCTTAAGCCAGAGTGTGAGGTTGCTGTGACCTATGAGAACGAAACAGCATTCTACCCAAAGTGACATAGACTCTGTCTTGAGAAAAAAGGATATAGAATTGAGAAAATGGGATAACCACATGCAAAAGAATAAATCAGACTATTGTGATACACAATACACAAAACTCAACTCAAAATGAACTAAAGATCTAAACACAAAGCCGAAATCACAAACTTCCTGAAGAGAAAAGGGGAAATGCATATTCATGGCAATAATCATCTATGTGCTCAGGTTGCACAAGAGAAGCAAAATAGAGACACAGAGAGAAAAAATTAGAGGAGAGCACAGCACAGAACAAAGGGAGAGAACATTGGAGGGACTGCAGCCACGTTCCACTGTGCTGACCTAATTTTTTCTAAGCAATGGAAGATTTTGAATACTCTTCAACAAAGAACACATAAAGAATTTATGTGATAGATAACCTAAATGCCCTGATCATTTCACTATGTATATATATCTCAAACCATTATCTTTACGCTATAAATATCTATGTGTATATATATTTCTTATGTGCCTTTTTAAATATTTATTTATTTATTTATTTATATTGTTGGGGATTCATTGCAGGTACAAAGAACCAGGTTACATTGATTGTATTTGTTAGGTAAAGTCCCTCTTATAATTGTGTCCCACCCTCTAAAGGTATGTCGCACGCCATGACCCCCGAACCCCCTCCGTACGTACCTCTCACTGTTCTTCACTTGTTCTACCACTTTCTCCTTCCCTGTCTCTGCTCTTTCCTTCCCCCACCCCTCCTCTCTAATGTCACCTTCCCCCCCCCTCCACCAGGTACTAGGTCAGCAACTGTCCTCATATAAGAATTGAGTATATTGGATTCTTGCTTCTCCATTGTTGTGATGCTTTACTAAGAAGAAGGTGTTCTAATTACATCCAGGTTAATGTAAAGGATATGATCAGCTGGGCGTTGTGGCGGGCGCCTGTAATCCCAGCTACCTGGGAGGCTGAGGCAAGAGAATCGCTCAAGCCTAAGAGGTGGAGGTTGCTGTGAGCTGTGACTCCACAGCACTCTATGGAGGGCGAGAGAGTGAGACTCTGTCTCTACAAAAAAAATAAAATAAAATAAGATAATGGTTTCTTATTTCCAAAGAACTATTTGGAGAATTTGTGTGGTTAGATGTTGTAGAATACAAAGTAAATTTAACTTTCATTATGTTTCTGAAATTAATAGTGACTTATTTTCTAGGCGAAAAACCAGAGGCTGACAGAAATCCTCCTGTGCTATATCACAATAGTCGAGCTCGATCTACTGGTGCCTGTAACTGTGGAAGGAAACAAGCACCTCGAGATGATCCATTTGATATCAAGGCAGCTAACTATGACTTTTATCAGGTAGACTCTGAATTTTTTCTTCTTTCTTTTCTTTTTGCTAAATATTGTCAGTATAAAATACATATTTTCAGAAACAGAATATATAGAAAAGTAAATGCATTTCAATGCTAGCACTTTGAGAGAACAAGGTGGGAAGATCAATTGAGGTCAGGAGTTCGAGACCAGCCTGAGTAATATAATGAGACATAGTCTCTACAAAAAATAAAAAAAATTAGGCTCGGCATAGTGGCTCAAACCTGTAATCCTAGCACTTTGGAAGGCTGAGATGGGAAGATCACTTGAGCTCAGGAGTTCAAGACCAGCCTGAACAAAAGCAAGACCCCTGTCTCTACTGAAAATAGAAAAATTTAGGCTGAGTGCAGTGGCTCACACCTGTAATCCTAGCCACTCTGGGAGGCTGAGGCCGGTGGATTGCCTGAGCTCACAAGTTCGAGACCAGCCTGAGCCAGAGCAAGACACTGTCTCTAAAAACAGCCAGGCATTGTGGCAGGTGACTGTAGTCCCAACTACTTGAGAGGCTGAGCCAAGAGAATCACTTGAGCCCAATAGTTTGAGTTTGCCGTAAGCTGTAACACCACGGCATTCTACTGAGGGAAACATAGTAAGACTCTGTTCCAAAAAAGACAAAAAAATAAAAATAACTGGGCGTTGTAGTGGGTGCCTGTAGTCCCAGCCATTCAGGAGGCTAAGGTAGGTGAATTGCTTGAGCCCAAGAGTCTGAGGTTGCTGTGAGCTGTGACATTATAGCACTCTACTCAGGGTGACAGAGTGAGACTCTGTCTCAAAAAAAAAAACCTGGATGTTGTGACCAGCACTTAGAGTCAGATCTATATCTATTCAAGAGGTGAGGCAGGAGGATACCTTGAGCCGAGGAGTCTAGGTTGCTGTGAGCTAGGCTGATATCATGGCACTCTAGCTTGAGCAACAGAATGAGACTATATCTCAAGTAAAATTAAAAAAAAAAAATTAGGGCTCGGCGCCTGTGGCTAAGCGGGCTAAGGCGCCAGCCACATACACCTGAGCTGGTGGGTTTGAATCCAGCCTGGGCCTGCCAAACAACAATGACGGCTGCAACCAAAAAATAGCCAGGCGTTGTGGTGGGCACCTATAGTCCCAGCTACTTGGGAGGCGGAGGCAAGAGACTCGCTTGAGCCTAGGAATTGGAGGTTGCTATGAGCTGTGATGCCACGGCCCTCTATCCAGGGTGACAGCTTGAGGCTCTGTCTCAAAAAAAAATTAGTCTTGTGTCACAGTGTGTCTCTGTCATCAGCTACTCAGGATAGTGAGTCATGAGGGTGGCTTGAGCCCAGAAGTTTGAGGTTGCAGTAAACTATGATCATGCCACTGCATTCCAGCTTGGGCAGCAGACCAATATACACTGTCTCAAAAAATGAACGACTGAATGAATGAAAAGTTTACAGATTTTATTTTTTTCCTCTATAGCTTCTGGAAGAAAAGTGTTGTGGAAAATTGGATCATATCAATTTCCCAGTATTTGAACCAAGTACTCCAGATCCTGCTCCTGCCAAAAATGAATCCTCTCCTGCTCCTCCAGATTCAGATGCTGATAAACTTAAAGAAAAAGAACCTCAAACCCAAGGAGAAAGCACAAGCCTGAGTTTAGCTTTGAGTTTGGGCCAATCCACAGATAGCTTAGGTACCTACCCAGCAGATCCACAAGCAGGAGGTGATAATCCAGAAGTTCATGGTCAAGGAGAAGTAAAAACTGAGAAGAGACCAAACTTGGTTGATCGACAGGCATCCACAGTTGAATATCTCCCAGGCATGCTACATTCAAATTGCCCTAAAGGTCTCCTACCCAAATTCTCCAGTTGGTCTTTGGTTAAACTAGGCCCTGCCAAATCTTATAACTTTCATACGGGTTTGGACCAACAGGGCTTCATTCCAGGAACAAACTATCTTATGCCTTGGGACATTGTCATCAGGACTAGAGCTGAAGATGAAGGAGACTTAGACACAAATTCTTGGCCTGCTCCAAATAAAGCTATTCCTGGAAAGAGAAGTGCAGTAGTAATGGGAAGAGGAAGACGCCGAGATGACATAGCTCGAGCTTTTGTAGGCTTTGAATATGAAGATTCTCGAGGTCGGAGATTCATGTGCTCTGGACCTGACAAAGTAATGAAAGTAATGGGAAGTGGGCCAAAGGAATCAGCTTTAAAAGCCCTAAACAGTGATATGCCGTTATATATTCTGTCATCATCTCAGGGGAGAGGGCTAAAACCACATTATGCTCAACTTATGAGGCTTTTTGTTGTGGTTCCTGATGCTCCTTTGCAGATAATATTAATGCCTCAGGTAAGAAATATGACTCTCTTCACCCAAAACAACAAATGCTGATGTTCGTTTTGATTGTTTTTAAAGAGTATGGGATAATGTCAAAAACGAATCCTTTTCGTTAACCAGGTCTTAAATTTAAATACCTTTTATACCTAATATTCTATTTCTTAAAAAATAAATTGATTGAAGTTAAAAATCTGGAGAAAAGCAGGATAGTATTTGAGACTAATATATTATTAGAGTTAGGAGTGTATGCTGTATGTGCTCATATGCTCCTTGAATCTATTATTTGTTTAGGCATTTCTCGTTCAGAAATGTAAAAATAATTATATTACTTGTATTTTTCAGGTTCAACCAGGCCCACCACCATGTCCAGTATTCTACCCAGAAAAACAAGAAATCTCCCTCCCACCAGATGGTCTTTGGGTTTTGCGATTTCCTTATGCATATGTTACCGAGAGAGGACCTTGTTTCCCTCCTAAGGAAAACGTGCAGTTAATGAGCTACAAGGTGCTCCGTGGGGTGCTTAAAGCAGTAACACAATAAGTGTTTTCCACCAAGTTCTGCCCTAAATTTGAGCTGGTTTTTGTTTTTGGTTTGTGGGAGCTTATTTTTTGGTATGTGTGTACCATGTTTTCCTAAACACAAAATGTGTTTTGGATATACTAGGTCAGTATTTGGACAATAATTGTTCTACTGTTTCATGATATTGTTGATATTTATTGTAAATGGGGCTATGACTTCCTAATAAGATTGGTTGTTCTAGAAAAGGACCTCAAATACATAGGTGATACCTGTGTTTTGTTGCTCTGTCCTAATAAAACGTGTTTCTATCATAACTGAATCTTGAATATCCATGTTAAGCCAAAATTTTGTTTTTGCTCAAATGATGTTTTAGCTGGGATTTACCTTAAGATGCTTTCCCTGGGCTCGGCGCCTGTGGCTCAGCAGGCTAAGGCGCAAGCCATGCACACCTGAGCTGGCGGGTTCGAATCCAGCCTCGGCCCGCCAAACAACAATGACTGCTACAACCAAAAAATGGCCGGGCGTTGTGGCAGCCGCCTGTAGTCCCAGCTACTTGGGAGGCAGAGGCAGGAGACTCGCCTGAGCCCAGAATTGGAGGTTGCTGTGAGCTGTGATGCCACGGCACTCTGTCCAGGGTGACAGCTTGAGGCTCTGTCTAAAAAAAAAAAAAAAAAAGATGCTTTCCCTGAAAGTAGCTTCAAAACAAATTGAGACATTGGGTTATCTGGTAATGGGATGAAGACTGGTTTGGCTTAATTACAAAAAAAACCACAATTCTTTAACTCACAATTCTGATCCTTTAGATCACTGGTTCTCAACCTTCCTAATGCCCTGGCCTTTTAATACAGTTCCTGTGTGTCGCGACCCACAGGTTGAGAACTGCCGCTTTAGATTGTTTTATTCTTGCCATTTTATTCTTGGACTGATGAGATAATAATGTTTTAAATGAATGTTATCTAAACTAAAATACTTTATTTTTTTTTTTTGAGACAGAGTCTCACTATGTCACCCTCAGTAGAGTGAGTGCTGTGGTATCACAGCTCACGGCAACCTCAAACTCTTGGGCTTAAGTGATTCTCTTGCCTCAGCCTCCCAAGTAGCTGGGACTACAGGCGCCTGCCACAACGCCCAGCTATTTTTTGGTTTTGCGGTTCTGCCAAGGTTGGGTTTGAACCCACCACCCTGAGTATATGGGGCCGGGGCCCTACTCAGTGAGCCATAGGCGCCACCCCATGTGTATTTTAAAATCAAAAACCAAATAACGGCTTTAAATGTAGCAAGATGTGTTAAATATGCATAGTGTATTTCATGTATATTGAGACTAATATTTACAATTCTGTTTGTCCAGCATTTCAAAATCTTTGTGTCCAGAAACATAATCCTTCAAAGTAGAGTTTAGGCATGTTGGCTTATTTTGCACAAAATGTCTTGGTGGGGGCGGCGCCTGTGGCTCATCAAGTAGGATGCCGGCCCCATATACTGAAGGTGGTGGGTTCAAACCCGACCTCGGCCGAACTGCAAATCTTAAGCCCAGGAGTTGGAGGTTGCTGTGAGCTATGTGACACCTTGGCACTCTACTGAGGGCAATAAAGTGAGATTCTGATTCTACAAAAAAAATAAAATATACATGAATTATCCTTCTATCAAACCAGAGAAGTTAAAAAAAAAAAAAAAAAGAAAGAAATATACATGAAAAGCTGGGCTAAGTGGCTCACACCTGTAATCCTAGCACTCTGGAAGGCCGAAGCGGGCAGATTGCCTGAGCTAAGGAGTTTGAGACCAGCCTAAGCAAGAGCCAGACCCTGTCTCTAAAAAATAGCCAGGTGGCTCGGCGCCTGTGGCTCAACGGGCTAAGGCACCAGCCACGTACACCTGAGCTGGCGGGTTCAAATCTAGCCCGGGCCCGCCAAATAACAATGATGCTGCAACCAAAAAATGGCCGGGCGTTGTGGCAGGCGCCTCTAGTCCCAGCTACTTGGGAGGCAGAGGCAGGAGACTCGCTTGAGCCCAGGAATTGGAGGTTGCTGTGAGATGTGATGCCACAGCATTCTATCCAGGGTGGCAGCTTGAGGCTCTGTCTCAAAAAAAAAAATAAATTAAAATAGCCAGGTGTTGTGGTGGGTGCCTGTGGTCCCAGCTACCAGGGAGGCTGAGGCAAGAGAATTGCTTTGAGCTCAAGAGTTTGAAATTGCTGTGAGCTATGACACCGTAGCACTCTACCAAGGGCAACAAAGTGAGACCTTATCTCAAAAAAGGAAAAAAGATAAATATTCAGGAAGAACAAGTAACTGACAGTTTAGAAGTAATATAATTCAGTGTATTTTTTTTTTTTTTTTGAGAGACAGAGTGCTGTGGCATCACAGCTCACAGCAACCTCCAACTCCTGGGCTTAAGCAATTCTCTTCCCTCAGCCTCCCAAATAGCTGGGACTACAGGCGCCTGCCAGAATGCTTGGCTATTTTTTGGTTGTAGTTGTTGTTTGGCAGGCCCGGGCTGGATTTGAACCCGCCAGATGTGGTGTATGTGGCTGGCACCTTAGCCACTTGAGCTATAGGTGCCGAGCCTAATTCAGTGTATGTGTGTGTGTGTGTGTGTGTGTGTATATATATATATATATGTGTGTGTGTGTGTGTATGTATATATATATATATATATATATATATATGGGTTTTTTTTGTTTTTTTTTTTTTTGCAGTTTTTGGCCGGGACTGGGTTTGAACCCGCCACCTCCAGTATACGGGGCCAGTGCCCTACTCCTTTGAGCCACAGGTGCCACCCCAATTCAGTGTATTTTTATACATGTTTTATTATAGTTTAATTAGGAAAAGACATTGTGAACAAATATGAAAATCAGGCGTCATCTTCTTACATCGATCTTTATTTTTCATCCTTTCAAATGATAGGATTTTTTATTTGAGACAAGTCATGCTGTGTTGCCCAAGCTGATATGCAGCACAGCCCAAACCTCCTGTCTCAAGTGATCCTCCTGCCTCAGACTCCTGAGTAGTAGAACTATAGGTGGACATCACAATGCCCCGCTTCTTTGATCTCTTTAATTCCTTTACTTTTATATCTATTCTTAGGTTATTTTTATTTTCTTTTTAGAGACAGGGTCTTGCTTTGCCATCCAGGCTGGAGCACAATAGCATTATCATACCCCACTGCAGCTTCAAACTCCTGGGCTCACACCATCCTCCTGCCTCAGCCTCCTGAGATAAATGAGTCCTTAGGGGAATACATGGTAGGCATGTAGGGCCCCAGCCCTAACCCCAACCCTTTCTTTGAATTATGACAGAAATCTTTAAAATGTCCTGCTAGGCATAGTGGCTCACGCCTATAAGCCTAACACTCTGAGAAGCCAAGGTAGGAGGATCACTTTAGTTCAGGAGTTGGAGACACATCTGAGCAACAGTGAGATTCCAAGATCCCTTATCTAGAAAAAATTGCCTAGGCGTTTGGGGCGGATGCCTGTAGTCCCAGCTACTTGGAAAGCTAAGAAAGGAGGATGGCTTGAATCCAGGAGTTTGAGATTGGTGTGAAGTAGGCTGATACCATGGCACTCCAGCCTTGACAACAGAGTAAGACTCTGCCACAAAAAAAAAAAAAAAAAGAAGAAGAAAAACAATTCTTTCCCTTGACATAATGTTTTATTTATATAGGATATCTTTTTTTTTTTTTTTTTTTTTTTGAGACAGAGCCTCAAGCTGTCGCCCTGGGTAGAGTGCTGTAGCATCACAGCTCACAGCAACCTCCAACTCCTGGGCTCAAGCGATTCTCCTGCCTCAGCCTCCCAAGTATCTGAGACTACAGGCGCCCGCCACAACGCCTGGCTAATTTTTTTTTGGTTGCAGCCATCATTGTTGTTTGGTGGGCCTGGGCTGGATTGGAACCTGCCAGCTCAGGTGTGTGTGACTGGTGCCTTAGCCACTTGAACCACAGGCACCAAGCCTATGTAGGATATCTTTAATGGTTTGATTTGACTTCATTAGATCCTCAAAACAGCCCTGTGAGGTTAGAGACTATTATCCTTGTTTTACAGATGGTAAAAACGGAGGCTTAAACTTGATATTCCTAAAGTCACTCAGTTTGTAAATGAAACAGCTAAGTCTAAGGATCCTAAATCTAGGGCTGCTCTTTTTGCTAAGCCATGGGTACCTCTATACGTGGTGAATAAATACTTTTAGTTACATAGATATTTTTTCTTGTAATATTTATCATATATGTGTGTCTATGCTCATTGTAGGAAGCAGTCATCTAATTTACAGAAAATGGTGTCAAATTTTTCCTCTATCAGCCTTAGGTTCAAAACTTGAGGGTCTGCAAATTAAACTGGCAAAAGACACATTAGCAGGAAGAACAAAGAAACAAAACAGATTAATTACATATACACAGAGTTCATAAAGAAATGCGACTTAAGGTGAGAGAGGATACGCGAGAAGGGTGAGGTCTAGGAGAACAGGTCTTCTCAAGGAGCCCACAAGGATACACTTGCAAGGTCCTCTCCATGGTGACTCAGCTCTTGGGAATTTGTAAACTTAACTTCCTGGAACTTGGAAATTTCCAAGTTATGTGAAATCTTGTAGTTTTGTAGGGGCTAAAATAGCATCTCCCGCTTGATTCAAACTGGCCAATAAGAAAGGTACCTGTGGGGTGGAACTTTTTGACTATAAATAAAAAGGGAAAGACCAAGCCAGTCGGGGAGCACGGCCATTTGGAATTCTTCTATACCGTAAGCTCCTGGCTGGTGAATAAAGTCCTTCCTCTTATAAATGTGGTGTTTGGGTGCTCATTCTCTCCTTTGGACCTCGTCTTGCTGCTACAAAGGAAGTGATTACAATTTAGGGTAAGGGCCAGGGCTCAGTGGCTTACACCTGTAATCCCAGCACTCTGGGAGGCTGAGGCAGGTGGATTGCCTGACCTCACAGGTTGGAGACCAACCTGAGCCACAGCGAGACCTCTCTAAAAATAGCCAGGTGTTGTGGTGGTCGCCTGTAGTCCCAACTACTTGGGAGGCTGAGGCAAGAGAATCGCTTGAGCCCGAGATTGAGATTGCTGTGAGCTATGACGCTCCCACACTCTACCAAGGGTGGCAAAGTGAGACTCTGTCTCCAAAAAAGAAGAATTTAGGGTATATACCATCTTTTTTGTTTTGTTTTGTTTTGAGACAGAGCCTCAAGCTGTCACCCTGGGTAGTGTGCTGTGGCATCACAGCTCACAGCAACCTCCAATTCCTAGGGTATATACCATCTTGATACAATGGAGAGGGGCAAAGGGGTACTTCTGGAAGAACAAAAGACCCTTTAGGGGGGTCACTTAAAGAAAACAAATAACTTTTTTTTGGAAAGATAAATGAGTCCTTAGGGGAATACATGGGAGACATGTTAATTTTATGACATCGTTGAGAAAGTTATTTTCCAGTGGGCAGATTAATGAAGGCTGAGTCTTTTTATTTCTTGCTTGTTCTTTTTTTAAGAGACAAGGTCTTGTTCTGTCACCCAGGATGGAATGCAGTGTGCAGTGGCACAATCACAGCTCTTTGTAAACTCACAGCTCATTGTAAATTCCTGGGCTCAAGTAAGCCTTCTGCCTATTCCTCCTGAGAAGCTAATAAATACTATAGGAGTGTGCCACTACATCCAACTAATCATTTAAAACTTTTTGTAGAGATGGGAGTATTGCTATGTCTCCTGCCCGCTGGTCTCAAATTCCTGGCTTCAAGCAACCTTTCTTCCTTGGCCTTCTAAAGTACTGGAATTGCAGGCAGGCCACCACACCCAGCCCAGGTGCTTTCCTTAATCCCTAACAGAAGACAACATTTTTCAATCTCTGAGTTTCCTTAAAATGTTTTAACTTTTTAAAGTTTGGTTTTATAACTTCTTGCTTCCTTCCTTTACTTCCCTCCTACCCTCCATCCCTTCCTTCCTTCAGAAATATACTCTCACTCTGTCGCCCCAGTAGGGTGCTGTGATGTCAATAACTCACAGAAACCTCAAACTCCTGAGCTGAAGAGATCCACCTGCCTCAGTCTGCAGAGTAGCTGGGACTACAAGTGTGAGCCACTTGCCTGGTCTTTTTCACTCCTCTTAAAGGAACCTCTTTTGGGAGCCTAGATCACTAATAGAACGTAAGAGTTGGAAGTTTTCACTTATTCAAAAATTCTCCATTTTACAGATAACAAAACAGAAAAGTGTGAGTGATTTGCTCAAGACCAGAGTTTAGGGCGGTGCCTGTGGCTCAACGGAGTAGGGTGCCAGCCCCATATGCCGGAGGTGGGAGGTTCAAACCCAGCCCTGGCCAAAAACAGAAAAAAAAAAAAAAAAAAGCCGGAGTTGAGAATCACAAGTTTGGGGGGTTTTTTTGAGACAGAGCCTCAAAAAGAGTTGAGAATCACAAGATTTTTTTTTGTGAGACAGAGAGTCTGCCCCCTGGGTAGAGTGCTGTGATATTACAGCTCAGAGCAACCTCCAACTCTTGGGCTTAAGCGATTCTCTTGCCTCAGCCTCCCAAGTAGCTAAAACTACAGGCACCCGCCCCAAACGCCCAGCTATTTTTTGGTTGTAGTTATCATTCTTGCTTGGCAGGCCCAGGCTAGATTCGATCCCGCCACTTTTGGTGTATGTGGCTGGCACCTTAACCTCTTGAGCTACAGGCTCCGAGCCAAATCACAAGATTTTAAATAATCTGCTTCCTGCTTCTGTAGGAGACATGCTGCTTCTTGGCAAATTTTCTCTCTCAATCTTGGGTTAATTATTTGCATTGAAACGTGGCTCTTGGCAGGTCACAGTGGCTAACGCCTGTAATCCTAGCACTCTGGGAGGCTGAGTCAGGTGGATTGCTTGAACTCACTGTCTTAAGACAAGCTTAAGCAAGAGTGAAACCCCTATCTCTAAAAAATAAAAATAGCTGGGGGTTGTGGCGGCCTGTAAGTCCCAGCTACTCAGGAGGCTGAGGCAAGAGTTTGAGGTTGCTGAGAGCTATGACACCACAGCACTCTACCGAGGGTGACAAAGTGAGACTCTGGCTCAAAAAAGAAAAGAAACGTGGCTCTTTGTGTGTTAGTTTGAAATGGGTGGGATGAAAGGGAAACTAGGCTTTCTGGAATTTAATTCCTGGTCTTTTTAGAATTTTTAGGTAATATAACCTTGCCATAGTTTCTTTATATTAAATGGACTTGTAAGTAAACAAATATTCCTTTGCCTCTCATGTATAAGGCATGGGGTTTGCGCTTTTATACTAAAAAGAGAGAGGAGAGGAGCTGGTTGATTTCTCAGATGCTTGATAAACCAGTTCCTGTTATGGTATGTTTGGCAATAGGGAAAATTCTCAGTAGCCTAATAAATGAAGGGGTTTATTATTCATCATAGCAAGTTTTAACGCCTTCTTCGGTAACAATTCTTTGCACTTCATGAAGTAGGGGCTAAGAGGTACCCTGAAATTTTTCCTTTTTGTTTTTTTGAGACAGAGCCTCAAGCTGTCACCCTGGATAGAGTGCTGTGGCATCACAGCTCACAGCAACTTCCAATTCCTGGGCTCCAGCGAGTCTCTTGCCTCCGCCTCCCAAGTAGCTGGGACTACAGGCGCCCGCCACAACGCCCGGCCGTTTTTTGGTTGCAGCGGTCATTGTTGTTTGGCGGGCCCAGGCTGGATTTGAACCCGGCAGCTCAGGTGTACGTGGCTGGCGCCTTAGCCCACTGAGCCACAGGCGCCGAGCCTGAAATTTTTCCTTTTTGATCCGGATTTTCCATGGCAGACTTTTCCGAAGACTATCCTTGGATAGTCCTTTCTGCTTGAGCGATGGCAAAGACACTAGCAGGTTTGCAGGCTTTCTCCTCAGTATGGAGCTTCTTGCAAACAGCCGGGGTCTGACCACAAAGCCAGGTGACAAACGCGTGCTCTAGGACCTCCGCAGGCTCCTTCCCGGGAGTCTGAGCGCGCCTGCGTACCGGAGCCCCTTTGTTGCTCGGCGGCTGGGGTCCGTCTGCGCCTGCGTGGTAGGCTGGCGCCGACTAGTGCGCTGCAGCACAGGCACCGGCTGGGGGCGTGCTAGCAGACCTCGAGCAGCCGCCGCTGTCGCCGCAGCCGTTGCGACTGCCGCAGCGGAGTTCAGAGGGCCCTGAGGTGCTCACGGTCACTGAGATGTCTTCCACGGCGGCTTTTTACCTTCTTTCTACCTTGGGAGGGTACTTGGTGACCTCATTATTGTTGCTTAAATACCCGACCTTGCTGCACCAGAGAAAGAAGCAGCGATTCCTCAGTAAACACATCTCTCACCGCGGAGGTGAGAGGGGTCCCCAGAACCCGGTGGCGGGGGTGGGGGAGGCTTTTTTCCCCGACTCGAGCTGAGGCTCCTTTGGAGCTTCGCAAAAGGCAGCGGATGGCAATACAGGAGAGTTTGAGGAAAAACGGTGTTGTGTGAACAGAGGAGCGGGCTCCTCCGGAGGCGAAGGCGGTGTGAGGAGGAAGTCTCCGCGGGGAGGGAAGGAAGGGGGTCTCGAGTCAGAACCGCGGCGGGGAGTCTGGAGTGTAGCGCTGTCAGAGGTTCTGCGAAGGGGGAAAGACCGGGGCTGGAATGGAGGGTAGATGGAGCGGTCGCTGAAGGTCCCTTCCTGGCAGCAAGGTACAAGGTGGGGGGTGGGGGGCGCCGTCCTGCACCGAGGGTGCCCGGCGGCGGGGACCGGGAACCGACCGCCCGGAGTGAGCTGCAGCTGAGCGGATGGGAGAGCCGGATGACGAGCAGGGCTGAGGACCTGCGAGACCTAGAGCAGGTGTAGCCCTGTGTCTGCGGTGTCTTGTGGCTGATCCTGTCCCACGCTCCGAGCATTCATAATTGAGAAGAGAGGGAAACCGAGTCCCCAAGACAGGGACATTTCCCAAGGTCAAGGGCTGAACTGGGACAGCAACCGGAGCGTCCTGGTTCGCAGGGTTGCAAACCTTGCACTTTTTTTTTTTTTGTGCACCACCCTGCACCCAGCAAAGACACGTGGATTTCCAAAAGACTAAAGGATGATTTTTAGTTTATGACAGGACAGTAATTGTTTAAAGAAAACAAACATAAATTTCTTTTGGAAAAGTGTTTTGCTAAAAGGAGCCTAGGAAGTCTGTTCTCTAATTTCCAGATAACAGGCCAATAATGTGTCTTCATTGCATTTCAAGCACGGTGTATAAGATGTTGTGAAATTTTATTATTTCAATTGACTTTTAATTGCTCTTTAGGGATGAATATCAAACCAGGTTAAAATTGCTTGGAATGAACAATCTAACACATACTTGAAATGGTAAATTCTAGGAGTTTACAGTGTAAAACTATTTAGTGGCATAACCCCCTTTCTAACAAGTGTTGGTAAAGGAATAAGGTTTTAAATATTACATAAATACATTATCATTCTTCTGTATAATCTTACCAGTTAAACAAGGTTCTTTTTTTTTTTGAGACAGAGCCTCAAGCTGTCACCCTGGATAGAGTGCTGTGGCATCACAGCTCACAGCAACCTCCAATTCCTGGGCTCAAGCGAGTCTCTTGCCTCCGCCTCCCAAGTAGCTGGGACTAGAGGCGCCCGCCACAACGCCCGGCCATTTTTTGGT
>CAUYRH010045526.1:0-30669 GCA_963574655.1 Perodicticus potto
GCGGGCTTCCCATACAATCGGAGATATTTTTATCCACCTGATTAATGTAACATTCATGATATTTTCTCATTTACTATGTGAAAACAATTTTGATCCGTATTTAGAAGATTTCTCCTGACCCTTCACATATGCACCACAAGAGTGATCTCACCCTTTATAACGATAAAGGGTGAGATCCTGTCCTAGTATTAGATGACATAGTATTACATCATGTACTTCCTTCATATCAAAATTGAGTACATGGATTCTTGCTTCTCCATTCTTGGGATGTACAACCTAAATGCCCATCAACACAGAAATGGATTAACAAGCTGTGGTATGTGTATACCATGGAATACTATTCAGCCATTAAAAAAGATGGAGACTTACATCTTTTGTATTAACCTGGATTGAGTCGGAGTAAGTGGATTTTGAGTGTAGTGTAACTATTTATTCTAAATTTGGTTCAAATACTGTTGAGAGTTTGGGATAGTTTATTTAATGTATGGATGATGTATATGGGCTTGATCAGAAACAAAAAGAAAATATTTTATTAATCAAGCTATCATACTTAATTTGACTCTATTTTGGACTGATTATCAGATTGATTATTGGATTGATTATTGGCAAAGTCCATAGAACATTTAGCAGTGTGTGAGTTTTGTTAGGGAAAGATTATGCTATTTTGCTTGAAGTTGATCAATGTTTTGACATACAATTTACATTAATATATTTTGGATTTCCTCTACCAGGAGATGAGAAAATGTATAGGTAGATATGTGTTTGTTCGTTTGTTTTTTGAAATTATATGTTATACAACAATTAGGTGAATTTAAGTATTCAAAACTATAATTAATAGCTGACTCTCATATTTTCTTCTCTGGCCATTCCCCCTTTTCTTTTCATAATTTTCTATAAATTTCCTACAAAACAGGCACCACATTTCACTTAGCTTAGGTACCTGTTACTCCATTAGCACCCTTATATATTTTTTTTCTCTATTTCTCCCATTTTGTATTGATACATAATAATTGTATACACATATGGCATGCACGTGATATCCTGATACACGCTTACAATATTACAGGATCAAATCAGGGTAATTTTTCAGGTACCTACATCACCTGAAACATTTATCATATTTTATTGAGAATATTTAAAATCTTTTCTTCTAGCTATTTTGAAATATATAATAACCTGCTAATAACTACTGTGCTATCAAACTCTGGAACCTATTCCTTCCATCCAACAGTTTATTTTTGTACCTATTTACCAAACTTTCTTTATACTCCGTCTGCAGACTCTTTCCAGCTCTGGCAAACAACACTCCACTCTTCAGCTTTTTGGAAAAGATCCTTTTGAGCTCTGATATCCGAAAGGGTCCATGTGATAGTTGTCCTTCTGTGCTTGGCTTATTATTTCACTTAACACAGTGTTTTCCATGCTTGTCACATTGCTGGTGATGAAAAGATTTCTTTCTTTACTATGCTGAATAATATTTCATTGCATATATGCCATATATATCTTCTTCGTGCATTTTTCCACTGTTGGACACTGACATTGATTCAATATCTTGGCTATGGTAAATAGTGCCAAGGAAACATGGGAGTATAGGTATCTCTCTGATATACTGATTTCCTTTCTTGGGATTGCTGGATCACATAGTAGTTCTATTTTTATTTTTCTGAGGAACCTTAATACTGTTTGCCAAAATGGCTGTATTAATTTATATTCCCATCAACAGTATGTGACACTTCCCTTTTTTCTGCAACTTTATCACTATAATTTATAATTATATTTTTCATAGTAGCCATTTTAACTGGGATGGGTGATATTTCACTTTGGTTTTGATTTGTATTTCCATGATAATTAGTAATGTTGAACACTCTTTCATATACATGTTTGCCATTGGTTTGTTTTCTTTAAGAAATCTTTATTTTGATCATTTGACCACTTTTTAATCAGATTATTTGTTTTTATACTCTTGAGTCCCACACTATTTTAATTATTAATATGTTGTTAGGAAGTTTGTGAGTACTTTTTCTCCCACTCTGTATGTTCTCTTCATTTTATTGATTGTTTCCTTTGCTGTGAGGAAGTTTATTAGCTTTTAACTTAAAGTAATCCATTTGTCTATATTTCTTTTTATTGCCTATGTTTTTAAGATCTAAGCCAACAACTTATTTGTACTGAGGGAGTTCTCCAATATTTTAGTAATGTCATAGTTTCAGGTCTTAACATTTTATTCTTTATCAATTTTATCAGATTTTTGCTTATGATTAAAGTTAAGGGTCTAATTTCATTCTTCTGCATATGATAATCTATTTTCCCCACCACCATGTGTTGGAAAACCTGTTCTTTCCTTAGTGTATGTACTTGGAGCATTGTTGAAAATGAGTTGGTTGTAAAGGGATGGATTTTTTTCTGGTTCAACATTCTCCCTGTGTCTGTTTAATTGCTGTATCATGCTATTTTGATGTCTATAGCTTTATAGTATATTTGGATGTCAGTGTGATGCCTCCAGTTTTGTTCTTTTTGCCCACATTTACTTTGTGTTTTGGAGGTCTTATAGAGTCCCACTCAAATTTTATTGTTTTTTTTATTTTTGGTATTTTGATATGACATTACCTTATTTCTGTAGATTGCTTTGGATAGTGCATTTTAACAATATAAATTCTTCCAATCCTTGAAGATGAGATATGTTTCCATTTTTTAGTCTCTTTTGTCGGTGTTTTATAAATTTCATTGCAGATATCTTTCACTATTATGTTTGAATTTATTCCTAGGTATTTTTTGTAGCTATTATAAATAGCTTTCTTTTTCAGAATGGTTGATGTTGGCATGTAAAAATACTAATGATTTTTTAACATCAATTTTGTATCCAGTGACTTTACTGAATTTATCAGGCTTAACAGTTTTTCATGGAGTGTGTAGGTTTTTCTAAATATAACATTGTGTCATTTGTAAACAAGCACAGTTTTGAAATTTTCCTTTCCAATTTTGATGACTGTTTCTATCTTTTCACTTGCCTAATTGCTCTGGCTAAAATTCTCTTTTATTTTCAATAAAAGTGGTAAAAATGGGCATTTTTGTCTTGTTCCTGATATTAAATGAAAGATTGTCAGTTTTTCCCTGTTCACTACAGTGTTATCTGTGGGGTTTCATATTGTATCTTTATGGGTTGGAGGTGTTTTCCGTCTTTATCAATTTTTTGAGAGTGTTTATCATGAAGTAATTCTGAATTTTATCAAATGCTTTTTCTTCATCTCCTGAGATGAACATATGGTTCTTGTTCTTTATTTTGTGATGTGGTATATTACATTTATCGATGTGCATATGTTGGACTATATTTTCATTTCCAGGATAAATTCCACTTGACCATGGCATATTATCTTTTTGATGTATTGTTGGATTTGGTCCACTAGTATTTTGCTAAAGATTTGTCATTTATCTTTAACACAGATTGTCCTGCAGTGTTCTTTGTTATTGTATCCATCTTTTTTTTGGTATCAGGGCAATACTTCCTTACAGAATGAATTTAGAAAATAACTCCTGATATAGGGCGAGTGCAGGCTGGCTTGGTCAGCGCCAGCCACCAGGGAGGCCTGCCCCGCCTTTTGCATCTCGGCCCTGGTTGGCGTTGGTGCAGCCCATGAGGGAGGCAGAGCTAGAGAACCAAGTGCGGCAGCGAGACTGAGTGTGGTGAAATATGCGGGTCCCTGGTTAGTTGAGGGAGACCAGGCACAGTCAGTGCCGTTGCCAACCCCAGGACCACTGTTGGCCCTAGAGGGCCCTGTTCTGGCTGCACTTCTCCCCTGAGTGAGTTTCACAGGCCAAAGAGTGATACAGAGTTCCCCACTTCAGGGATGAGCAGGGACTCCTTCCCTTCAAAATTTTAGCATAGTATGAGAAAAATTGGTGTTAATTCTTTAAACATTTGGTAGAATTCAGCAGTAAAGCCATTGGTCTTGAGCTTTTTTTTTTTTTTTCCATGGGCGGGGGGTCATTTATTGTTGATTCAATCTCGTTACTCATTACTGTTCCGTTCAGGTCTTCCATTTCTTTTTGATTGCAGCCGTCACTATTGTTTGGTGGGCCGGGGCTGGATTTGAACCCACCAGCTCAGGTGTACGTGGCTGGCGCCTTAGCCCGCTGAGCCACAGGCGCCAAGCCAGGTCTTCCATTTCTTACTGGCTCAATTTTGGCAGGGTTGTGTGTTCAATAATTGGTTCATTTCTTCCAGGTTTTCCAGTTTGTTAGCATTTAGTTTTATATATTAATCTCTAATGACCATTGCTATTTCTATGGCATCAAAGGTAACATGTCCTTTTTTGTTTCTGACTTTATGTATTTGGGTCTTCTCCCTTTTTATAGTTAGACTGACTAAAAGTGTCATTTTGGATTATCTTTTCAGAGAATTGACTTATAGTTTTGTAGATTTTTTTGTATTATTGTTTTATTCTCTATTTCATTTCTTTCTGATCTGATCTTTATTTCTTTGCATCTACTCATTGAGGGTTTGGCTTCTCCTTCCTTTTCTTTAAGGCTGTTTATTTGAAATCTTTCTAACTATGGATATAGACACTCACTGCTATAAACTTTCCTTTTAGGACGACTTTTACTGCATCTCATGGGTTTTGGTATGCCGTATTTCGATTTGTATTTGTTTCAAGAAATGCTTTTATTTCCTTCCTAATTTCCTCATTTACCCAGTAGTTATTCAGTGGTCTACTATTTAATTTCCACATATTTGTTCCAACATTTCTTTATTCCATTGTGGTGAGACAATATACTTGCTATGATGTTGAGTTTTCAATATTCATTGAGATTTATTTCATAGAATAATGTGATCTTATCTTGAAAAATGCTCCATGGGCTGATGAGAAGAATGTTTTTTGCTATAGCTGCTAGATGAATTTCTCCATAAATATCTGTTAGGTTCAATTGTTCTATAGTGAGTTTCAATTGGATATTTCTTTGTTGATTTTCTGTCATCCTCCTCTGTCTAGTGCTGTAAGTGAGCTTTAGAAGTACTCAGTTATTATTGGATTTTGGTACATCTTTCTTTTTAGTTATAATAATTTTTTTTATATGTGAGTACTTTGATGTTGAATGCATTTGTATTTAAAGTAGTTATATCCTCTTGTTGAATTGACCCCTTTATCATTGTACAATGACCTTTGTCTTTTCTTATGTTTTTTTGACCTCAAGTTATTTTTACCAAGTATAGCTATTCCTGCTTATTTTTGGTTTCAATTTTTGAGAGAACTTTTGTCTATCTTTTCATTTTAGCTTATATGTGTCTTTGGAGGTAAAATAAGTTTCTTGTAGACAACATATAGTTTTTTTTTTTTTTTTTTTTTAATTCATTCAGAAAGCCTTTTTATTCAAACTAGGGAATTTAAACTATTTACATTTAAGGTTGTTATTGATAAGTGAAGACTACTCTTGTCATTGTGTTTGTCATTTTGTGATTTTGTTTTTATATTATTTATTCCTCATTTCTCTTATTATTTTTATCTCAGTGTCTGACAAGGTTTGATTCCTTTCTCTTCCTCATTTGTGTATCTGCTCAACCAGTGAGATTTTTGCTCTTTTGAAGTCTTTTTTCTATTCAATTTTCTTCCCAGATAGTTCAATAAAGCTATTGTAATGAACAGTGCCAGTGTCTTTTCTAATCCCGAGTATAGACCTTCACTGAGATGCTCTCTAAACTCATCTCCAAGTAGGTCTTTCAGGATAGTTCTCGACTATTTTTTTTTCTCCTTTCCTTCATTTATTTTTTTGTCTCATATACTTTTTCCTTAGTAATTTTTTTTTGATACTAAGAGAAAATGATGGTGGAAAAAATAATTGAGTGTCCATTCACTTTGTTCTGCTATAATAATTAACTTAAAGAATGATGGTGGAAGTGTAAAGACAGGCCAATATAGAAATGCATTGATGCCAGCTACATATTAAGTCTGGTTGCAAATTTAATTTTGTAATTTAGCCCAAATGTTTGGCCTAAACTGCATATGGAAATTCATTACTACTTCTGGAACTCACAATAAAATGCAATAAATAACTTACAAAATGTAATCTATTTTAAATGTAATGCCTTAATTCAATTTAAATACTATAGGTTTCTTTTCTTCAAATATGTTTGTACAGTTTCATATGACATATAAATATAAATTATACATATATGTCAAAATATTAATATTTGGGTAATTTTTAGCCTTATGTTCACCATTTAATGTGTAGAGTTTTTTTTTTTTATTTTTGGCTTAAGATATCTCTGTATTCTGCCCTACTGATGTACTGTAACTTCCAATTAATCTGGAAAGTGAATGAATGTCCTAATAACTTGGTTTACTATTTTGAGGTGCTTGAAATTTATTTATGACCTACTCAGCTTCCTTCTCACAGTACAAGATAAAAGCTCAACAATAATGTGTGTTTTTCTTTTACAAATTTGATTTCTATTTGGCGTTCAGAGAGAGTACTGGTTATTGTGAAGTAGGAATGGTGATTATCTGAAGTTGGTTTAAATACATTTAACATTCCAAGCACAGACATTAAATCACAAAACAAATACTATATTGGGCATAATAACCTATGTATACATGTTGGAAAATTGCTGCTTTTAAATTTGCTCTCCTCAAATTAACATAATTTTGGTTTCTGCTTTAGATATTTAGAGAATACTTTTGAAATAAGATGTCAACTTTTCTCTTACAGTCAAGTTCTTTTCTTTCATAATAACATGAATTACTTTAATTATAAAATCTTCATTGATAAAGAATGAATAAATTGCATGAAACAGTTTAAAAGAATTATCCCTGTTATGAAGATTATCCAAATTGATGTTCCATGATCATAATTTAACTATCTGACATTTAGATAGTCAACATAATCTAGTATGTGAGATATGTTGAGGACACTTTGCTATTTCAGAGTTGGCATGAGGATGGGATGAGGTTTGCTTTGTTTGCAGAGACTTTATTATTATGATCACCATCTTCTAGAAAAAAATAGTGCTTAGAATTGATCAAAATATTTAAGATGGAGGTGATTAATGGAAATGCTTTTGCAATAAGATCCTATTTTAGTGGATTTCAGGATATGTTAGACATTTTAACAGTTGTCCAATACTGTTTGCTTGTTAAGCTTAGAGTAAATTAAACATCAATCCAAGGAAAGAACATGCTTCAAATGTTGCAGTCATATATATTGTTTTAGTTCCCCAAAACAGGTTGTTAGAATTTCAGTTATACAAACTGCTAGGAGGAACAATTTTTTGCTCTAAATTTAATCAGGTAAAGCTGTAAAGATATCAAACTGCACAAACTACTGTTATTTTCGTGTGATTTGTTTACTGCAATTTTTCAGGTACATGCCAGCATTTGGCGGTACATCTAAATTCCCTGTAGAAGGTAATCTGTTATCAAAATAAAGTTATATATATGTGTGATATATGTGTATAGCTTTTCGCTTGATAAACAGTAGTACCTAAAGTCCTATATCACCTATAAAATGAAGCTTGTCTATAAAAAATTGCTAAAACCTTCCCAACATAATTATGAATTTATTAGCATAAGTCCAGGGTAGAAGGGGCAATGGTAGAAGTTATAGCGGAGACTGGTTCATTCAGTTAGCATCCCAAAAGAAAGAGATACAGAAGAAGAAACTATTTATAATTCAGTGTCTCTTACCTGAGTTGGGCAGCTACAGATCTTTAGAGTGTTCTCTCAATTGAGGAACTGTCAGACTTCATGACCAGAATTGTTAAGGAAACAGAATTAAAATAAGATTTCTCTCAACCCACCAAAGTTCTGCACAAAGAGAAAAAGGAAAGAAAATAGGGTTCATTTGCTGTCTATGGTGAGCACATCTTGGTCTGTAAGCCTATCTACCTCTTCCTCAATAAACTGTGTTTCATACTGGTCATTTTTTGACCAAGAGTCCCCCAAGAACCAAGGATACAGACAGCTGCCTGGAAGCCTCACACTTTGGAGAAAGGCAACTGGCTTGAAACCTAACTCAGAATCTGCAACCGAGTTGTGATGGATTTGTTCTATTCCCTAGTCATTTTCTGGCCTCAAGGCAACAGGGTCTGGGATCCCTGTGCACCCAGTGAGAGCTTAGAGGACTTGAGTGGTGGTCAAAAGAAAACAGCTCCACAAAAGCCAGAGAGCCAGTCCCAAGAGGCACACCCACTCTGACCAAGGATGGTGGGTAAAATCACACAGCAAATCCACAGGTGATCCAGCTGAGATAGACAAATGTGTAACAAAAACAGTTCCAGCCTCACAGAGCTCTCACCCTGAGAGAAATGGAAATCAAGACATTTCAGAGAAGTGGAACAGAGAAGGAGACCCCATCAAGATGAGGACCCCAGGAGAGGAATTGATAAGCACATTTACCCTGTGCCTCTGCAGGCTCCAAGGACATCAGGAATCCATGAGCTGCTACTGCTAGGAATTACAGAAGGGAATTTCTTGGAGGTGAGAGATCTTACCCTATGGAGAAAAGATGGATTTTTAAAAAATAAAATTTATATTAGAGAAAGAAAAAGTTAAAATTAGGAATTGTAAATTTAAGTTACAAAATTTGCATGGTGAATTAAAGGCAGCCTCTCCTCCCATGGGTCGTATTCAGAACATAAAAAGTAAAATAAAACTTAGTCATCTCAAAATATATGTATGTGTGTGTGTATATATATTTATGTACATATATATGTAAAAGTAGGTATATCATACATCAGAAATTGTAAAACAGTATTTTTATGATGTACATTCTATATGAATGAATTCATAGTTTCAACACAATCCTATTCAGGATACAGAAAAGGTTTTGAAAAACTAGACAGGTGATTTATTAGCTTCTATGAAAATGTCAAGAATCTATAAATCCCAAGATTTCTTTAAAAAAGATGAACAAAGTTGAAGAACGTAAAATGACAGTTATCTAGTTTCATTGTAAAGATAATTTGTTATGAAGTATTGTGTTGATATACAAATAATAAATGCACCAATAGAACATAATAAAAACTGCAGAATTGTACCTACACATATATGTTCAATTCAGTTCAATTAACATCTTTTACCCATATGTCAGTCAAAGGTAAAAGAAAAATATTTTGCACAACTGGAACTGCTGACAGCCAAATATTTTCAGAGACAAGTAAAACATGACACCTATTCCATTCTGTGCATTAAAAAATAATTTGAAATAGATCATACATGTAACTATAAATCAGAAATATAAATATTTTAGACTAAAGCAAAAAAAAATATCTTCATGACTTTGGGTTAAGATTTTTTAGATAGCATACAGTAATCATTTAAAAGAATAGATACATTTTGCATAATTAATATAAAACATTTGCTATTTAAATGACATCATTAAACAATTGCTTATGCAAGTCACAGACTGGAAGAAAGTGTTTGTAAGATCTGTTAAAGAACTAGCACCCAAAGCTTAAAATATTCTTGCAAAACTTCAATGAAAAGAAAAACTTATAAAATTGGCAAAAATAGAAACACACTTCACAATAAAAAGATATAGGAATGTCCAATAAACTGGGTTCAATATTACTATTCATCAAGGAAATACAAATTAAACCCACAATAAGAGATCATTTTATACACATTAGAATAGCAACAACCAAAAGCACTTACATTAATTCATTCATGTGTTGACAGGCACTTGGGTTGTTAGTCTAGGGAGGAGGAGGGAAGAGGAGAAGAAAAGGAATGAAGAAAGGGAAGGGAAGGCCAGGAGGGATAGGTGATTGTCAGGATCCCACCTAATTTGCGCAGCATGAGGGTGTTCAGCATGCCCCTGGGTGAAGGGCTCAGCTATAACTTGAACTTCACCTTAGAAATGAAAACAATGTAACCCAAAAATTTGTACCCTCATATTAATCTGAAATTAAAAGAGAAAAAAAGTACTTACATTACTAAGTTAGCAAGTATTGATACAAAGAACTTTTGTATATTGCTAGTGGGAGAATAATTAGTTGTATGGCTACTTTGAGAAACCTGTTGCAATTAACATCTGCAACTCAGTATAGACTCAGTTTTTTGTTCGTTTTTTTAACTAACAGATTAAAGCTTAAGGTAAAAAGGGTCTGATATTCAGTGTGTAAGTATGCTTTCTACTTTCTCTTCATTTTGCAAAACCACATGTTAATAATTCTTATTGACTTTCTTTTATTTTCATAATTGCACACTTCTGGCAAACTGTGCAAGTATAGCCAATTTTTTTAACCATTTCACTGGTACATAATAATTGCACATATTATGGGGTACAAGTGATACAGGCAAACAATGCATAAGACTCAAAGCAGGGTTTTTAGGAAATCCATCGCTTTTAACATTTGTCATTCTTTGTGTTGGAAACACTTGATATCTTTCAGCTCTTTTGAAATATACAATATGTTGTTAACTGTAGTCACTCTACTTTGCTATTGAACTAGAACTTATACTTTCTAACTGTATGTTTGTACCCATTAATCAATGTCCCTTTTTCACTCCTGTACCTCACCTCTGTTAACTGTCATTTTACTTTCTACCTCCATAAGATCAACTTTTAGAGCTCCCACAAATGAGTAAAAACTTGTGATAATTCCCTTTCCTATTTTACGTCATGTAAACAACTTCCACTTTCATATATGTTGCAGCAAATGACATGATTTTCTTCTTTTTATGGGCAAATAGTATTCCATTGTGTATATATAACAATTTGCTTTTATTATTTCAAAATATTAAGGGGGTACAAAATTTTGTTACACGGACAACTTTTATAATGCTTTGGTCAGGGTGGTTGTTGATTTTGAATGAAAGATATACAGACTAACATTTAAATACTATCCATCATTTATTTATTAAATTTAGTTTTGTTTTGGACGCTGTGTCAAGCCATAGGATATATAAGAAGGATAATTTTGAACCTACAACATAGGTAAAAACTTACTAGCAGCAATATTTCGCCCCTGCTTCTTAGTCTTTTAGCTAAGATAATCTCTTCTGGCCCATTTGCTAAATGTATTTTCACTTCTTTCATCAGGCTCAAAAATTTTTTTTCACATTTGAAAACTTGACTATCTTGTCTCATTTCCACTTGAAATTCCCATCAAATAATTAAACATAGCAGCTTGTGTACTTCTTGTTGTGTCTACCTCGTTTATGTTCTCCGGGCATCTTTCCACTTATCTTTCATTTCATTCTCTGTACCTGGAGCATTTCTCTCTCCATCCATCTGTTGAGCTCTCTCAGTCTCCCCTCCAGGACTGATCCTACTACAAAATTAAATGGTACCACCATCTGTTTCTCACAGGTAAACAGTAGCGCATATAACATTGAAGATACCACTGAATGTAAGTCATTCCAATTTTTACAGGACACATAGGGAAAAACCAAAACCCAAAACTAAGAATTCTCTTGTCATTCACTACACAAGACTAATTTATCTCTAGGTACTTTTAATAATGTATAATTTTCACCATTGCTGTGTTGTTATCAATGAGTTTTGTTAAGGTTATGCGAGTTCTGATTCTATGTTATAAAAGTATTATAATTTTGCAAGAAAAACTACATAATAATAGCTAAAAGTGCTTAAAATTTAAATTTTGAATGATTTAATAAAACACTCCTTTGAGTTAGTGTTCTTATTTCCAAGAAAACATACACATGAATGCAATTTGTATTCCTAATTGAAAGAATTATTTTGTCTGATCTAGTAAGGCTTATATTTTATTAAAGTTCATACTGTGAGATTAATAAATTTAACCCTGTGTAGAATTTAGTTATACAAGTATGTGGCTAAATAAGTGCTGAAGACATTTAATATTTTACCTCCCCCCAATAAAAAGTAAGCTAATGTGAGAGAATTCGATTCAACATTAGAAGTCAGGGTAGTACCTGTGGTTCAGTGAGTCTAGTGCCAGCCCCATATACTGAGGATGGTGGGTTCAAACTGCAGCAACAAAATTGCTGGGTGGTGTGGTGGGTGCCTGTAGTCCCAGCTACTCAGGAGGCTGAGGCAAGAGAATCACCTAAGTCCAAGAGCTGGAGGTTGCTGTGAGCTGTGACGCCATGGCACTCTACCGAGGGTGATAAAGTGAGACTCTGTCTCTAAAAAAAAAAAAAAAGAAAAGAAAAGAAAAAGAAGCAAACTTGGGGGTGGTGCCTGTGGCTCAAAGAATAGGGTGCTGGTCCCATTTACCGGGTGTGGCAGGTTCAAGCCTGGCCCTGGCCAAAAACTGCAAAAAAAAAAAAAAAAAAAATTAGAACTAAAACTCATTTCTTTTGATGTTTTCCAAGGAAGTAATCATTGCCAAATTAAAAATAAAACAATAATAAACAGGCAATAATCACGTATGACAGCTTTTAGTAATCATTTGAATGTTTATAAAGTGTATGAAATGTGTATAATATTACCAAGCATCTTCACATACCTACAATAATAAACTTCATAGTTACATATAATCTAAATGCAGCGAGCAAGTTACAAATTATCACGGGTTACTTGATTCATACTGAATAGACTATTCATTCTCATTATGATTTTTACTTCATCTTGAAGTAAACTGAGTTTTTGATATCTTGCTCCCACTTGAAAGATTTGTATGATTTTCATGATGAAGGAAATCTCTTTGGTCTTCCTCTGTTACATGTGATTGGTACACATCAACATTTTCTGACACACAGTGAGGCATTTGGTATGAAATATTTGACATGTTCCCTGCCCCTCTGGGTTTTATAGTATGGTGGAAAGGGCATTCACTCACCAATCTGAGTACCTACCATTAAGAGGGAATGTGTTAAGCACCAGAATAATAGTCATAAACAGTGGGTTTTCCCTTCTCTTTAGACTTTTTTTTTTTTTTTTTGAGACACAGTCCCAGTTACCTTGGGGTTGAGTGGTGCTGCCTTATAGCTCATAGCAACCTCAATATGCAGAGCAATGTTTACTATAAAGCTGACAGCATTAAATGTTATATAATATATGGCATATTGTTGAAGGAATTAGGATAGGCCACCTTCAAGAAAATTTATTAAATGAAGGCTGAATAATGGATATCTTAAAATATTAAAAATAGATAAGAGAGATAGGTAGAAAGGAAAGGACAGAGGAAGAACGCAAAACCAGTGTGGAGCATTGCAGGAGGTAGAATTCTTTCCACTTAGCTTTGGACCATTGCCAGTTCTTACTGACTGCTGGCTGTGGTTAGCCCTCTCTGCTGTTGTTTGTCTTCCTAAATTGTTTTTGGCTATGGGGGGCATGGGTCATGCAGACTCCAGAGATGAGCAAAAACCTTAGTTTCTCTTGGTCCTCCTCAATCTTTGAATTGAACCATGCTCAGTCCACCATTCAATATTATAAGAATGGCTATCAGTTGTTAATCAATACATATGAAGAAATAGGAGACTTTAGGTAATTACATAAGCCAATTCATAATTGAAATATTTTTGAGCCGGATGAAAGAACAATTTTCACCGAAGGGCACACTTGTAGCCTTGACTAAAGTGTACATATGCAGATTATGACCAAAATGTGTGCACCCCTGTAATATTCTGAATTTTTAGAAAATGTAAAAATAAATAACATTTTTATTAAAATTAGTGAAAATGATCTTTTAGGAGATAAAAGCTTGCTTTTTTAGTTTCAACATACAAGCCAAAGACTCACAAGCAACGTAAGATGGAAATTCTAAAGGAGAACCTGACATGCCCCCTGCAAATAAAAGACTGACAAAATGAAAATAAGGCTACTTAAAAATATTTTTACATAATTTAATATTTTAACATTTCTCCTTCATGAGTTTTTAAATATTATTAAAAGTTGGTGGACATGATGTGTGCCTGTTAATGTGATCTTATTGACAATATCTGTTTCAGTAAAAGAGAACATGAGCCAAAGCTGGAAACAGCCATTGTCTGATTTACTATAAAACAGCTTTCTCACTGCTACAGGCAGTGTAATGCAGATCTTTTGTTCACACATGTGTTAAACATTCAGATGACATACACGTTTTAGGATTTTTATGGGAATCAAAACAAGGTGGCTATAAAACTTTTCTTTTAAATGAATGAATGAATGAATTTGAAGTATTTTGATCTTCATTGTGATTTTTCTTGATGGTTAATGTCATATAAGTAAGAACTGTTGAATATTATTTATTAATGTTATTGTTCAGTACTTGGAATATGAATATATGACACAGAGTACAGCAAGAAACTGCCTTCAACACAGATAATTTGCATTATATGTAAATACTGTGATCGAACTTGTGCGAAGTTTAGGAATAAGAGTATTTAATTCAGATCTTTGTAGCCAGAAAAAGCATCACAGAAGGATAGGCATATGGGCATATCAAACAGAAACATGTTTTCAAGATGCAAAAACACCTGTGTGAAAAGGAAAGGATAAAAAGGATATGTTTTATTTGCAAAGCAAATGAATATCTACATATAACCAAAAGTTTAATGTTTGAAACTTATTTTATTAATATCTGACATTGATTCCTAAAAATATTTCTAATTCTCCTTCAAAACCTAGTAACAGCTAGACCCTTCTGAATCAAACCCAACTATTTTTAGCCAAAGCCTTTCCATGTAAAATAATATTTATCAGTCTCAAATGTAACACAAAAAGAAAATGAACAGTTTATTTTTAAAATATGAAGCTCAAACCTCACCAGCGTGACTCAGGTGTTCAGAGTATTAATTTCTTTTATCTATGTTAATTATTCTAAATCTTAACTTTTACCCTAAATAATTTAGTCAAAAATTTGTGTATTTTTTCTTTAATATATTTTGTCATTTTACTCTTTTACTTACATATTTATTTTCCTAAACCATTGGTCAAAATATTATTATTTAATGCATATATTATTGTTTAATTACTTATGTGTATACCTACTTCTTGGCAGCTTAGCTCAGCTGAGCTACCAGATATCAGAGTAGTCAATTAAAAACACTGCTAGCCAAAATGAAGGTTAACAACTTAGCTTTTAATTATTTACCTGATTCTAAAAGCAAAAGGTTGAAATTGGAGAAAAGGCCAACTTTTGACTTTTCCATTTTGCCCCATGAAACAGTCACACTCCCCCAAGAGTCAGGTGAACAGTGGATGTGGCTGTGTTCTAAGCAAGGAGGGAAGCCCAGACAAAGGGCTTCTGTAGTTTTATGAATCCTGGGATCAGGTGGAAGGCAAAGGCAGGGGCTGAAGGGAGATTATTGGTAGAAAAGCAGTAAGTACTGAGTTAGTAGAAAAGCATCTTCGGGGTTTCATCCTCCTTGTACCCCAACCCCAGGAGGAGACCTTAGACAGGACACCTCAGCTAAGAATGCAAATGTGTGCAAGAATTTGGCAGCCACAGGGCATCGATGCTTGACTGCAGCTCCCTTTAGAGGCTTCCATGCAATGTTTGTGCACCACGTCTGAAGGGAGGTGGGAGGACAGTTCTCTATTTGTGGAACAAGCATGTAAAGCCTTTGTAACTGCCTAAAGTCAGGCCTGAAAAGTCACACACAGGTTTGTAATCAGGAGCCAGACTTATTTCTTCTCTGGCTAGAACTTGCAGTACTATGTTGAATAAAAGTGGTGAAAGAGGATACTCTTGTCCTGTTCCAGTTCTCAGAAAGAATACTCCTAGTTTTTTCCATTCAGTATGATGTTGGCTGTGAGTTTGTTTTAGGTGAACTTTATTGTTTTGAGGACTGTTCCTTCTATGACTTGTTTGTTGAGAGTTTTTCTCATGAAGGAATGCAGAATGTATCAAATGCTTTTTTCTGCATCTCTTGAGATGATCATGCAATTTTTGTCCTTAGTTCTGCTTATGTAATACACAACATTTGGCAATTGATTTTAAATTGCTTTATGTGTCCATGATATCAGTTAATATATCTCACCGGTACAGATGATATCAGGAGGTGATTTGCATGGAAAGCACAGGAGCTGAGCTCACCCCCTGCTATCTTACAGTAAGTAGGCAGGTGTGAATGTAACATCAGCAGAGTCCAAAGTACTCCTAGCACCTTGGCAAAGCAGTGTGGGGAAGGCAGGTCTGAAAAACAAAGATCATTAATATGCAACCCGTCACCCCTCCCCAGGTGCTGGGAATTTAGTTTATTTTGGTTGTTATTGGCATATCTCCTTTAGAAATCACAACTTTGCATTAAAAATTCTACTTTTACACAGATCTTTTGTCTGGAAGTGATGTCTGGAAGAGGGACACATACGGCATATGATTGACTCCTAGTTGGTAAAAAAGAGATTAAAACACTGTGCATCACTGTCAGGCCTTGTTCAATAAAAGGAAAGGAAAGGAAAAGGCGAAAGCGTGTGCAATGTACTTTTCCTATGGCTAGTTTAATGTTATGGACTCTGAAGGAGTCAATTTCTAGAAGACATCAGAAAAAAGAAAAAAAACCTTTGATCCTTGAGTCACTGTTGCTAAGAGAACATTCTAGAAGAATGTCTCCTAAGGAACTCCCCCCATGTTGAACATTTCATAATCACTGAAATTGGACAGTGATTGATATGACTGTTAGCCTATTTGGAATAATAAATTCCTACCCTTGAAGATTCATAAAACCCATAGGAATATGGACACATTTAAAAAATTCATATAAAATATGAAAATGTGTATGGTAAAAGTTTGCAGTATCTAAAATATTGAGAAAGAATGAATGAAAAAATCGAGTAGATTGCAATTGATAGAGATTTGGAAAATGTGGAAATAATAATAATCTATGCTTATCAGATACCAGGTGCCAGATGAGGACTTTATCTTAGATCAGGCTGCTTAAACAAAGTACCATAGGCTAGTTGGCTTATAAACAAAGAAAAATTTATTTCTTACAGTCCTCGAGGCTGAAAGTCCAAGATCAGGGCACCAGTGTGATCAGTAAGGGCCTTTTTCTGCATTACGGACAGACTATTTTTCATTGCATCCTCATGTAGCAGAAAGAGAGCACTCCAACAGCCTATTTTTAGAAGGCACCTGATCCTACACCTTATACCTCCAAACTCATGACCAAAATACCTCCCAAAAGCCTACCTCAAAATGTCATTACATTGGGTTTAGAGTTTCAACATATAAATTTTATGGGCACACAATATGCAGTTTATTATTACTAATAACTGTTGTTGCACTATTCTATTGACTGGGAAAATTACGTATAGAAAGTGACAGCTTGCAAATAGCTAGGCTGGCATTGTAATGTGGGTCATCTACCTCCAAAGACTCAGTTTCTACTTGCTGTATTTTAACCAGTGATATAGACCTGAAAAAAAGAAAAAAATATGTGGATGCTACTTAGAGGAAATCATAAATGCAAATTCTCATAGGTATGCAATGGTTGACATGTTCTAGGATGAGAGGTCATTAATATTTCTGGGGAGAATAATAAATAATTAATGATGAGATTATAGTATTGGCAGATTGTGAATAGCTCAATTAAGATATTTGAACTTTTTTGAGAGGCTGTACTTTAATATATTCAAAATATTTTAACTAGTTTTAGACATTCTTTTGATAGGAAATCTGGAGGTTTGAATGTAAATTGCCAAAGCTAATGAAGAGATGTAGCAGCCCGTATAGCGTATGGATTAGGAGGAGGGAGAGTTACAAGAAATACCTGTATAGCTCAATAATGGAGCACCTTGGTGGAAAGGGCATGGAGAGGGATTTAGCTCTCTTAACAAGCATGAGAGAGCTCGTGAGATGAGAGCAGTGGTGAATTGGCAGTCTCAACATCTGTGGTGTTGAAAAGCACGAGATCAGCCTTACACTAGGCTGGAGGAGAAGTCAGTCAGGAGCATGAGCATTCTATCATGGACCCGCTTACTCTGACTCTGTCTCCGCTCCTGCCTGCAGAAGGCCAGCACGGTGTCTCTCTGCTGAAGATCACCAAGCTCTACTAAAGGCTAAGATCTATCTATTCTAAGAAGACTCTTTATTCTCTCTAAGACTCTCTCTCTCTCTCTCTCCTGCTAAAGTAGATAACCCTTAGGCACCTAAGAGAAATTGTTCCTGAGCAAGGTAGCTTAGTGGTCCACGTCTGGAACCTTAGTTAAGCCAGCTGGAGACCTGGCCAGTCCCGGGGCCTGACAAAGAGAAGACAGTTAACTAACTTTTGTGGTAATCTAGATTGGAAATTTTGAAATCTTGAAAGGAGTTGTTACTATCAAAGAATAAGTAGCAGCAGATTAAAAAAAAACAATAAACTAGAATTTGTGGATCTTGATTTCTAATTGGATTCAACAATCTTAAGAAAGAAAGTATTAGGAGATTTCTAGGTATTTGCAGCAAAAATGGAATAGTTTTCTTGGAATAGTTTTGAAGAAACTATTGTTTTTTGTTAGGTATAGACGGAAATACTCCAAAACAAATCATTCTTTTACTATTATTATTGTTGTTGTTTTAGTAGAGGACTTAGAACTTGTCCCCTGCTACTCTCTCCTGGAATCACATTTGGTATTATTTTTAACAATTAAGCCCCACAATCACTTAATTCCTCTCTTTTAATCTTACTTCAAAAATCATCACTTTAATGAACTGCTTCTATAAATGGAGTCTGGATGTATGAAATTACCAAAACTTGTTCATATCTCCACTCTGCCTGACATTAGTGTTGTTTTAAAGGTTCTTTCCTTTTTGACTCTTTCCCAAAGGTCCTCTTACATATTATTCTCTTTGCATAACTATATTAACATTAATTATAGTAGCAGCCTAGCCTGTTTCATTCACTCATTAAATCATTCATGTAGTCACTAGATGTTTATTGAACTCTACTATTATTTGATGGTGTGCTAGGGATGAGGAACACAAATATGAAATGAGAGAAATGGCCACTGCTCTGAAGGAAATTCTATCAGAGCTATGAGAGAAAACAAAACCTTTAATAAAAATATGATAATACAGCAAAAAATATTTACTGGTTATGATGATAGTTATGACAAGAGCAAGCAAGAGGTTGAAATAGACAATAGTAGAATGTGGAAATTCTGAGATTGTGAAAATTTCTCTCCTTGTTATCTGCAATAGATGGTTCAGGAATTTGGCATATTATACATGCCAACTCAGAGAAATTAGGGTTTCCCAAACCTGCCAGGGTTAGGTATGCAATGAAAAGGTATCTTTTCCTTTTAAATACTGAAGGGCATAGGAGTGCCCTGATTCTTACATTGAAAGTATTTTTAAACATAGGTTCCGTTACTTTCCAGTTGTTTCCTGGAACATGGAAGGATAATGATGTAAATTTAAATTGCTTTATGTTCTAAAAGTTTTCTAAAAGCTTAAAATCATTCTAATAATGATTTGTAAAGTCTAGAAGTACCCAAAGTCTAGAAGAGGAATTCAAATCTTGCAAAGCTTTAAGCTATTTTCCAATCCAGTCATCTGGCAAAATGATTTAGGTTAGTCACATTCACATGACCTTGAACATCATGGTATCTTTAATAGAGCTTGCCCCCTTCTCTCTCAACCTAATTCAGTGTCTTGAAATCCTGAAATGAATAAGTGAGCTTGTGTTAATATATGACCTTCTTTTTAATGAACATTCAGATCCCGCAAGGCCTGGAACCAATTTGACAGTTGTCTGAGTGTTACATACTCTAAGACTTCATTAACTGATATCATAATTTCCCCAAACTTAAATGCCATTATTGGCAATTTTTCTGCCAAAGCATCATTCATTGGTGATCTAAATTGGGAAGATTGCTTCCCTAGGGACAATTTCTCAATGGATAGTTCGCCATATTATGTAAAAACAGTCACTCAAGGTCATTTTAAAATTGCAGTACAATAGTGCTCATGTCAGCTTGTCTGAATACAATAGAAAATTTAAGTGGCTGCTGTAAGTAGACTGTAGTTTTGCTAGTCACCAGGTCTCTGTTAATCTCTAAACTTAAGAATTTATTTTATTAAATTATAAAATATTTAATATGTACAACTACAGAACATAGTCAGCATTTATATACCTACAACTGTGATTAAGTTTCCAAGAGCATTTTGCCACCTTTTATATGGTTCTATTGCAAATGGCTAAAGCTTTTTCCTTTTTTTTTTTTTGTAGAAACAGAGTTTAACTTTATCGCCTTCGGTACAGTGCCGCGGCATCACACAGCTCACAGCAACCTCCAGCTCCTGGGCTTAGGTGATTCCCTTGCCTCCTGAGTAGCTGGGACTACAGGCTCCCGCCACAACGCCTGGCTATTTTTCTGTTGCAATTTGGTCGGGGTTGGGTTTGAACCCACTACCCTCGGTATATGGGGCTGGCACCCTGCCCACTGAGCCACAGGTGCCGCCCTGGCTAAAGCTTTTTCTAATAACTCAATACTTTTATCTACAGCATTATAAACACTATCCTGGTGTCCATGCACATTTCTATTTTATATTTTTACTGTATGTATAAATGTGTGTGTTAGAATGCATGTGTGTGAATGCATGTGTGTGAGCATTTTTGTTTTATGGAAATTTATCTATATATAAAAGTAAAAATTGCGTGTATGTGTTTAAAATGAACATAATGCTATAATAGTAGGCATAGTTTTGAATTGTTTTGAATTTTCTTTCTTAGCTCAACATTGTGCTTTTGCATTTTTCCATGTTGATATATGAACACCTAATATATTCATTGTAATTTTTGTAAAATATTGCACTTTGTTAATAACCTAATTTATTCATCCACCAAAGGAGCTATGTTTAGTGGGTTTTTTCCTGATTCTCTGACTTTTACTGCACAATTATTTGCACATGTCTATTTGAGTATTATGTGCATGTGCTTTTAGAGAAGACCCATAGAGATAACATTAGAGTACAGCTTTAGAGTATTCTTGCCTTTATCGTCAATATACTTTATATTGACATACCTGCCAAATAGCTTTTTAAAAGATAGTCCACCAAAAATACATAACACTTTTGATGATCTTTCATTCTAACCCCTCTTATGCATTATACAATGAACGTTTCTTTTTTTATTAGTATTTACATTTTCAATTAATAGTATTAATATTTAGAATCTGTTTTTTCTAATTATGTTCTTTTTGTTAGAATATCTCCTTCAATTTTCATTGAAACTGTTTATAATTTATCAACATTCTTACAAATAAAATTGTAAACAATTTAAAAAATTTTTTTTTATTAAATCATGGCTGTGTACATTATTGCCATCATGGGATACAATGTGCTGGTTTTATATACAATTTGAAATATTTTCATCAACCTGGTTAACATAGCCTTCATGGCATTTTCTTAGTCATTGTGTTAAGACATTTATATTCTACATTTAGTAAGTTTTTTATAATTCGTGGTGGCTATGCAGCATGAGGTTGACAACCATGTGTCTTGGGCTTACTCATGGCTTCAAGGTGCTGACATGGTTCCTGCCATCTGTTGTTTGTGGCATAAAGAAAGTGGGAAGAAGGGTGAAGGAACAACTTGTATATTGGCCTACTGAGTAATTTCAAGGTTAGAAGCTTTCACGAGGACTATAACCAATGACTGACACTTATTAGCCATTTATTCTCAGAACATGTGCCAAGGGAAATTTAGAGCAAAAATGTATAAACATTGTAGTTTATGCCACATGGAAGGAATGAAATCTGCTATAAAACAGCAGTATAATCAATAGTAAGATGCCTATATGCACAAAGTGTGCATACGCACATAATATGTACACTTACACACTTGATTTATAATTCTCTCTGATTTTCTTCTGGTATTCTTGCTAGCAGTCTTAATTATAAAAGATAATACTCATATGTCTAAGACCTCATTTCGCTTACAAACAGTCCCCTGGTTATGAACAAGATAGGACCTGTAGGATTGTTCTTAAGTTGAATTTGTATGTAAGATGGAACAGGTACATTTATTTATGACCTGTAATAACCCCTGTTCATAAGTGTGCATTGTACATCAGTTGGGTGTTTGTAAATCAAACTTACTGTAATAGCCTCCATTGATAAGTGTGGATTGTATGTAAGTCAGACATTTGCAATCTGGGGACTGCCTATACAGTTTTAATTGAATAGTTTTGTGCACTTTTAAAAATATATACATATACATGCACTTGTCTCTATTTCTGAACTTTGTATATCAATTGCATTCTATTATAACAGGTAGGTCCCAAACCATGGTTGAGAAAGAAAAGAAGAAAGGAAACAGTTCATCTCTTTAAGTTTGTTACCTTTTCCACAGAATTAAGATCTCAAAATCCCTTGTTGGCTAAATGTAGGCAGGTTTTCTAAGTATCTGTAACTCCAAATTCTTGACTCCTCCTCCCAATTATTATTATTCCCATTGCATTATAATCATCTTCTCAACACACACACACACGATACCTAAAGAATATGCTCAAAGAATCATCCTTCTTCATTTTATTTGGAGTCCACTCAGCCCCAAATTTGTGTTAGGCCCCTGTCTTATGATGATGGGTTAGAGGATCTAGTAAGGATTCATTGCTGAGACTTCATTAGTCATAAGAAGCTTATGTCTAGAAGTCTAGCTTCTAATTCAGTGTGTAAAAGAATCTCCTAGTGAACTGCATAAAAATGCAAATTCTAGACTCTCATCACCATACTTCTTATTACAGAGATTTGATTTACTAACTATACAATTCAGCTGAAAGAAATATTTCTTTTAAATATTTCCTCCAAGTAAATGTGAATAAGAAAAAAAAATGGACCCAGTGTTGAGCCTGCCTTATCTACAGAAGTAAAGAGAGAACAATTTTTAAGAAGTAATTTTTAATGATTATAGATGAAGAATTATACTTAAACTAATTCATAATATAATGAGCCATATCTACAGAAGTAAAGAGAGCACAATTTTTAAGAAGTAATTTTAAATGATTATAAATGAAGAATTATACTTAAACCAGTTCATAATATAATACCAACACATCCTGCACACTCAAAGCTCCATGACTGATGACATTCCTTTTATTTTCTTTAGGCAGGTGGAGTAACTTCTGAGGGTGTATGGAAGAGGCAAGAGAGAGAAAGGTGATAGATCTGCGTTTTCTTTAAAGGATAATTTATGAAGATATTATCAAATACTGCAAAAATAAAATCCAAATGATTTCATATTCCACAGGTTAAAGTAGAAATATGTCTTTATGAGAATGTTGGAATGTCATTCATTACACATATTTTTTATTCTACCATAACAACTGACTATTTTATATATTGTAAGATGATGAAATTATTTTATAAATTTTTCTTTAGAGTTCTATCATTGTTATACATAATATCAAAACTCCAAAAGATGGCTCAGCGCCCATAGCACAGTGGTTAAGACATCAGCCACATACACCAAAGCTGGCGGGTTCGAAACCGGCCCGGGTCTGCTAAACAACAATGACAGCTGCAACAAAAAATAACTGGGTGTTGTGGCAGATGCCTGTAGTTCCAGGTATTTGGGGAGCTGAGGGAAGAGAATTGCTTCATCCCAGATTTTGAGGTTTCTGTGAGCTGTGATGCCATGGCATTCTACCGAGGGCAACATAGTGAGACTATGTCTCAAAAAAACAAAACAAAAACACAAAGAAACTCCAAAAGATAATATTTCGGTAATTATATGAAATATCTGATTTCACATCAAAAGTTTAGTTTATTATATTTCAAACAAGAAGTAGTTCAATTAATCAGAGTAAGCACCTAAAGTATTGACATGGTTTTGCCATTGTAGTGATAGCTTGTTTATGCCAGCAACAAAGAAGCCTGGAAAGTGTGTAGTGACATAATCACAAAAAATTATTTTACACAGTCTGTTAAGATTTGAATATTTTTCTTTGCAAAAAATGACCCAATCCTGGAAGAGGTGGTAGTTAGTTGATGCAAGGTCTGTTGAATATGGTAAATAACTTGAGTTTTGAAGTCCAGCTTCTGTAGTTTGAGCTGCACTGTTTCTGTGACATTTGGTCAAGTGCTGTCTTGCAATAAGCGAATTGCCCTATCTCTGTTGACCATTCTTGACTGCCTGGTTGCATGCATCCTCAACATTTCATCCAGTCAGCTGAGTAGACTTCTGCTGTAATCAATCAACCAGAGTCCAAGAAGCTAGAGTGGATAATACCATTGTTGGACCACCAAATGGTTGGAAAACCATTTTTCATCACATGCAACAATGCAGTGTAGAAACCTTCATGTTATAACAACAAAGAAAGGCAAGCTTCAAATATATTTTTTCTTCTGATGTTCATTTAATTTAAGCAGAACCCAAGTACCCACCTTCTTTTCCTTGCCAATAATGGCCTAATATTGTTGGAATAGTAACATCTAACATTGTTGCTAAAGTATGGGTAGGTTGAGATGGATTTGCTTCCAATATGGCTTTCAGCTCATCATTATGCACCTTGGTCTCAGGTTGCCCCTGTGGCTCATTTTTCAATATTAAAATCACCAGGAAATTCTCAAGCCACAGACTTATGGTACATTCATAAACCACTTCCTTCCTAGTACTACACTGATATTTCCAGATGTCTGTACTGCACTGTTTCCACAGTGGAAGTCATATTCAAAAATAACATGTAATTTTGACTTATCTATGGTTTCACAAAAATTGCTCTAAAAGTTTTTTTGAAAGATAATCACAAGTCAAAATGTGTTTGAAAGAATGTGATACACCTTCATGATAAAAAAAAGACTCATCAAAATGAAATGTCAGAAATATCAACTGTCAAACAGTACTTAGGAAATCAGAAATGTAAATATATTTAAATTATTCCAAATTTTAAGCAATTAAAAAACATTTGTAAGTTCTTAAATTATAAAATTAATGCATTTGTATTTTTATAATTTACATTCAATTAATACATTTTATACATATAATAAGTAAAATATTTCTCATGAAATTTATCATCTATAATATAACTCAAGAAATAATATATAAAAGTGTTTTAGTAAGCATTAGGAACTTAAATAAAGGCTGTCTTTGTTAAGGAGATATTTCAATTTCTGTCTTAGGGTTATACATTAATTTCAGGATATTCTCAAATTAATTAATAAACTAGGTCCTAAATTAGATTATTGCTTTTAAGATAATTCTCCATGAAGACATTGAGAAACATAAGTAATGATGATTTCTACAATGTGTTTGCCTTTTTTTCTTAAGAGAAAAGATAGAAAGAAAGAGAGAGAATGAAATAAGATAATTTCACAGTAGCCTTTGCTTTTTAGGAATCCTGGGAAAAGTTTATATAAAACATGAGCAACTTCCTGGGCATATATAAATAAAAAACCTTTCTAATATTAAGAACTAATAATATCCATATCAGTTTATTATTTCTTGACCAATAAGCTACTTAATCTGTTTTTTTTTAGGCATATAGTTTTATATTTAAATTCATGTTTAATTCATTCATATATTAAATTCATTTAATATTTCATGATGAAATATTATTTCCATTTTATAATAAAAATAAGATTGACCAATATTATGTATACTCCTCACTGCATGGGTTAATATGTACAGATGATCTACACCAGAAAAATCCAAGTTTCATTGTGGAATCTTGGACTATTTATTTTCTCTTAGGAATGAGTTCTACGGCAATTTCATTTTCCCATAATAACTTACCTTTTTTTTTTGCTACACTATGGTAAATTATTAAATTTGTATAATTTTATTGAATTTTTGCACTAATTTTTCACATGTAATTTTCCCCACAATAAATACTAATGCTTATTCAAATTGAGTGAATAGATTATAGACAATATGGGAATGAAGTAGTTTTTATCGCATCAGTTTATAAACACATGCTTCTCCATAAAGTCAAACTCATAGAAAAGTAATGACATATCTCTCAGGTAAAAAGGATTTTTTTTTCCTTCTGAATTATGTAACTAATGAATTACAAAAAAAGAACACTAAAAACACTATTTCAATCATTTAGATGCAGATATTCTTCAATTTTTATTTCCTTAGAAATATACACGTATTTGAGACTGGTTAAAGTGTACTTTGTGGCATATGTACATGGAGATAAATGGTAGCCTGCACTGCATAATTTCCCTGGATTATGAAAATGAGCTAAAGGACTCAATAAAATTTCCCAGTTAAAAAGTATTCAAAAAATAGTTATAACCATTTACCTCTTATATCTTTAATTGGTTTGGTTTGGTTTCCAACTTTTATTTAGAAGTTCTTAAGACCTGCATAAAAGATAAAAACTTTAAAATGAGCACCCACATGCATAGCTTCTGTCTTGTGATAATAATATTGTCATTAAATAGGAGACTGTCCCCTTTCTTTAGAGTGCATGATATAGCAAGTAGGAGTCTTGTTTCCCAATATTTGCAACTAAATTTCAAATGATCACAAACAAGTATACGTTTATACTATATCCACAGCCATATTAGAAAGAAAGAGACAAAATTCATGTGATCAAAGTTAAAAACTAATGTTATTATCACACTCAAGAACTTTAATGAAAGTAATAAATTATTTCTAATAAATAGTAATATTATTTTTTCTAATTAATCCAGTTATATTCTTTATACTTGGTTGATGTCTCTTATTAAATGCAGGATCCATTTAAGAATTGTGCATTGTGTTATAAACATTTCAATTCCACTCTTTAAATTATTTTAAAGTATACCTTCACTTATTGCATTTGTCATTTTTCTTTAATTTCTTTTAAAATAGAACAGTTCCTTTACTTTTTATGTCTTCTTTGTCACTGATATACTAAAAATTTTGTTCAGGATTTTGTGAACAAATCTAATATATCTCACAATTTGCATTTATATGATTATTATCTACTTATTCACATTAAACATCTTTTGTCAAATTCACTATGAAAATGATGTGTCATTTTGTATTTTATTGCATGAACGCATAAGTGAGTTTGTGATGTTGCTGTTGATTTTAAGTTGAGTACATTACTTATGCGGTGTCATCCAGATTTCTTCAAAGTGGAAGTATAGATTTTCCTTCTAGTTAATTGGTATTGATGGATATAAGATTTGCATTTGTAGTGATACTCTCTTTCTAACAAATTTTTACTTAATATTTTAACCAAAGATGTTTAAGTAGAAACATTAATGTACTCATGCTTGAAAATGACCTATGTTCTACATATTTTATATACACATATAAGTTTTATGTACCTTCTAGGACGTTTTTCTTTATAGATGAGCATTTTCTCCTCTTTAGACTTGTTTGTCCAGGTGTTTGTGTATGTATGTATCACATAGACTTCCTGCTTATTTTTCATAATTTATTTATTTATTTTACTCGAATATAGACATATAGACCAATGAAATAAAATAGAAAGTTCAGAAGAACAATCTTGTTTAACAAGAATGTCAGGACTATATAAAAAGGTCGATCATGTATACATTAATGCATTTATGGGGTACAATGTGCTGATTTCACATACAATTTGGAATGCTTACATCATACTGGTTAATATATCCTTCAGCTCATTTACTTTATTATTGTGTCAAGACATTTATACTCTATACTTAATATAATGAGGGGAAAAGATTGTCTTTTAAATTGTGTTGGGACAACTGGCTATCCCATGGAAAAGAATAAAGTTGAATCCTAACCTAACACCATATACAAAAGTAAACTAAGAGTAGAGAACAGACCTAAATGTAAGATTTAAAAATTATTACATTCTTAGAAGGAAACAGAAATACATAGGGCAAAAGTTTTATAACATTGGATTTGGGAATGACTTTTAGACTATGACACCAAAGGCGTAGGCCACAAAAATAACAAAATAGACAAATTGAACTTAATATTATTTTAAAAGTTTGTGTGCCAAAACATACTATTAACAGAATAAAAGGAAAACCCTACAAATGAGAGAAAATATTTTCAAATCCTATACATAATATGTTATTATTATGCATATTATTTTATTTCAGAATAATAGGGGGTACAATCGTTTTGGTTACATGAATTGCTTTTGTACAATTTGAGTCAAAGTTATAAGTGTGCCCATCACCCCCAAAAAGTGCATTGTACCTTCTAGGAGGGAGTTTACCCATTTCCTCCTCACCCCATCTGCTTGGTTTCCATTGAGCTGTACTTCCATGTGTGCCCATTAGTGTTCAATGATTAGCTCTAATTTAATAATGGGTACATGTGATGTTTGTTTTTCCATTCTGAAAAACCTTCATTTGGAAGAATTGCCTCCAGTTCCATCCAGGTTGCTATAAAAGATACTAGTTCACCATTATTTTCTTTTATGGCTTAGTAGTACTCCAGGGTGTACCTGTACCATATTTTATTAACCTACTTGTGTACTGATGGGCACTTGTGTTGTTTCCACATCTTTGCAATTGAGGATTGTGCTGCAATAAACATTTGAGTGCAAGTGCTTTTTTGATAAAATGACTTTATGCTTTGGGTAAATCCCCTGAGATGGGATGGCAGGGTCAAATGGTAGGTCTATTTCTAGTTCTTTGAAGTATCTCCATGCAACTTCTCACAGAGGCTGTACCAGTTTGCATTCCCACCAGTGGTGTATACATTTTCCTTTCTGCTGTGTCCGTGTCAGCATGTGTTGTTTTGTTACAAGCCCTTCTCAATGGAGTCAGGTTACATCTCACTGTGGTTTTGATTTGCATTTCCCTGATGATTAGTGATGTTGAGTGTCTTTTCATATGTTTATTGGAAATCTGTTCATGTCTTTTGTCCATTTTTTAATGGGGTTGCTTGAATTTTTTTCTTGATTATTTGCTTAAAGGTGTGCATAGATACTGATATTTGTCAGGACCCCTATGACCTGGTCTCGGTCACCATAGGAAGGAACCAGGCGTGACACGGATCAGAAGTACAAGCTTGCGGGAGGTGGGCTAACCTTAGTTAACCCGAGCCCCCTCTGCAATGGCTATTTATTAAGGTTATACACAACAGGTGTGGAGAGTTAAGGTAATTGACATAAACAGGTGTGGAGAGTTCAGGTAATTACATATGAGGGCTGCCTGCATAAGGATTGCCACGTGCTCTCCTCACATGTTCTTTCCCCACAACCCTCATGAAGAACTACTAAGCATCACTGTTTAACACATGCTTACTAGTGAGTGACCGACCTTATCTCATTCCGGAACACTGAGTTACTTGGGGGATTGCCCCCAAGTCAGGAAAGGTGTCTGGGTTTGCCAGGAGACTGTCCTGTTCTCAGTGTTTCCTTTTAATGTGATAAGAATCAGTAACTGTCCTTTGCAAGCATGGTGTCCAGTCCTCTACAGATATTAATCCCTTTTTTGGATATATAGCACTGAGTTTTTTTTTTCCCATTATGTAGGATGTCTATTCCCTCTATTGAGGATTTTCTTGGCTGTGCAGAAGCTTTTTAATTTTTGTTGTTTTTGTGATTTTCTTAGCTGTATTCTTCATAAATTCTTAGTGTAATCAATACCTATGAGTTTTTCCAACTGATTTTTAGAAATCTTTTAGTTTTATGTTTAGGGTTGAAGTCTGTTATCCATCATGAATTAATTATTGTGAATGATGGGAAGTGCAGATCCTGTTTCAGTCTTCTACCTGTTGCTATCAAATTATTTTCCCCAACAGATGGTTTTGTCTGCATTTTCAAAGATCAGTTGGCAATATGAGGATTGTTTTGTATCTGGGTTTCTGCTTCTCATACTTTGATCTATTTTTGTGCCAGTGCTATGTGCTATGCTGTTTTGGTTACACTAGCCTTGCAGTTTAGTTTGAAATCTGGTAAAGTGATGCCGCCTGATGTGTCATTTTTGCTTCATGTTGTTTTTGCTATTTATAATCTTTTCTGATCCCACATGAAGCATGTAACTATTTTTTCTAAATTTGTCAAAATGACCTTTATTTTAGTGGGGATAGCATTGAATGTGTAAATCACTTTGGGTAGAATAGACATTTTGCTAATGTTGATTATATTGATCCATGAGCATAATATGTTTCTCCATCTAATTACATCCTCTACAATTTCCTTCCTCAGTGTTTTGCAGTTTCCTTACAGTTAAATATATATCTAGGCATTTTATTTACTTAGTTAAATATATTTCTAGGTATTTTATTTTCTTTGTTACTATTTTGAGCAATATTGAGTTTCTGATTTGATTCTCAGTTTGAATATTGCTGGATTCTGATGCTACTGATTTGTGTTCATTGTCTTTGTAACCTGAATCATTTTATTTTTTTTTCTTTGTTTAAAAATATTTTTATTAAATCATAATTGTGTACATTGGTGCAATCATGGAGCACAATGTGCTGACTTCACATACAATTTGAAATATTTTGGTCATACTGTTAAAGATAGCCTTCATGACATTTTCTTGATCACTATATGAAGACATTGATATTCTACATTTAATAAGTTTCACCAGTACCCTGCTAAGATGCACTGTAGGTGTGATCCCACAAATTTCCCTCCCTCCACCCATCCTCTCCCCTCCCCTCCCTTCCCTTTCCCTTTTCCCTGTATTCTTGTGCTATAATTGGGTTTTAGACTTCATATGAAAGGCTGAGTACATTGGATACTTTTTCTTCCATTCTTGAGATACTTGGCTAAGAAGAATATGTTCCAGATCCATCCATGTAAACACAAAAGAGGTAAAGTCTCCATCTTTCTTTAAGGCTGCATAGTATTCCATGGTATACATGTACCACAATTTATTAATCCATTCATGGGTCGATGGGCATTTGGGCTTCTTCCACGACTTAGCAATTATGAATTGGGCTGCAATAAA
>CAUYRH010045529.1:0-27578 GCA_963574655.1 Perodicticus potto
GCGACTTTATCACGGAGTCTGTGCGATCGCGTCTGTGTCAGTGTATCATTTAGTGTGCGTGAATGTGAATATGTGTGACCATGAGCCTATGAGTGTGTCATTGAGTGCGTGTGCACACCATTGAAGGGTAAGAATGTGGGAGCATGTCACTGAATGTGTGAGTTTATCATTTAATGTGCCACTGAATGTGTCAGTAAATGTGTGTCAGTGTGTGTTACTGAGTTGTTGCATCATTTAATGTGTGTGAATGTGTGTCAATATGAGCATATGAGTGTGGCCTTGAAGGTGCGTGAGGGGAGTATGTCATGAATGTATATGACTGTGTGTGTCATTGAATGTGAATGTGAGTATAGGTAGACATATGTAAGAGTATCAAAATTGTGTTAGCATATGTCATTGCCTGTGTGTGTCATTAAATGTCTTTGTCATTGAATGTGTGATTATGTGTCATTGTGTCATTGTATTTTGAATGTGTGTATGTCATGTGTGAGATTTTCTGTGTCATTGAATGTGTACATGTGTATGTCATTGTGTTTCTCAAGGTATGTGCGTGTGCCATTGAATTATGTGTCTTTGAATGTATGTTATTGAATGTATGTGACTGTCTTTGAATGTGTGTGTCATTTTAATGAGTGTGTTATTAAATGTGTGTCACTGGATGTGTGTGTCATTGAATGTGAGCATGTGAATATATCATTGGATGTGTGTTACTGAACATATATGTCATTAAATTGTGTGTCATGGGTGTATGTCACTGAATGTGTGTGTCCCTGAGTGAGAGCACGGGCCTGGGACAGTTGGCAGCTATGAATCCTGCAATGGAGCAAACACAGAAGCAGCAGGACATTAGCAAAAGGCACCAGCTGCCTCCCCCCAACCCAGAAGGAGCAGGGAGACCAGTGATGGACCCTGCTGAGGGGTCCTACACCTACAGGAGGGGCCCCTGTTCCCTTAAGTCCTGCCCAGTTGTGGGCACATCCTGATTGCAGAGCTGATATTATACACTGGGCGCAGCTGCACAGTTCTGAGCACATGCATCTGGTGAGACCATGTACGACCTGGGACACAGGACTACCCAGTTGCTTTCCTGGATAGCCAGTGACTGAGATAAATCCCAGAAGCTGGCGGGGGGTGGGAGCTCCCAGGGTCATAGAAGGCTCCAGCAGCAGGAAGGGCATGCACCAGGCCAAGGACAGATCCTGCTGGGTGAAGCTGGGCAGACAGGACTGACAAGACATCTGTTGTGTCCTGCGGCCTGATCCCTGAGCACAGAGGACTGAAAGAGGCCCTGTCCTGTGGTCTGTCTCCGGGCCTTCCCCAGATAGCACCTCCCGGTCTGAGGAGGGCCAGAATATTGTGTGAAAAGGAAATCTGTGCAGATCACCAACCTCTAAGGGCATGTTTGCATCACAGATAGCAAGACATACTGGGCCAAGACTGGGAACTCTGCTACCTCTCCAACCCTCCCCTCAGTGGCCTCTCTGGCTTTGCAGCCTTCTCCTGCTCTCAGACTTCAGATCTCCCGTTCTCAGAGAGGGTGCACAGGATGTTCAGTTCTGAAGAGAGGATGCCATGGGGCATTTTCCTGCCCTTTCCACGACAGGGTGATAAGAGAAGGGCCACTCCCATGCAGTGTGGCCCAAAACAGGCCCTGGGAATGAGGCTTCCCAGTGCAGGAGGCAGGAGCAGGGCCTTATGCAGAAGGGTGAGCACCCTGGCAGCCATCCTACGCCCTACCTCAGTTCTCTCCACCGGAACAGGATAATTGGACACAGTGCAAGCTTTCCTCTCTCCCCATCCCTTTCCTGTTCCAGCAGGACCACCCCCAGCCCCTGGGCTCTTACACCTCAGAACCAGGTGTGCAAGGGCTGAAGCTCAGGTACTCACTAGCCTCTTCCCCAGCCTATGGGCTGGGCTCAGGATCCCACTGCTGTGGGCCCCTGAACCACAGGCCCCAAGGTTCTCCTCAGCCAGGCAGGTCCTGCTTCTGGGTATACACTCTGTCCTCTGAGCTTTTCCCCACCAGAGTCCCAGTCACGTGGGATACAGGCTCTGTCAAGGCTACCATCTCCCTCCAGACTCTGTCCCCCTGCAATGGGACCGACTGGCCCTTGCACGTGGGGACCAGTCCTTTGATCACTTTGGCCCCAGCATCTCCAGCTGCCCTGTTCCTGTCCCCAGCTGCCTACTGACAAAGTCAAACTTCACTGGATCCCTGTGACCCCTGAAAAGAGCAATGGTTACAAAATCACCCCACTCTTTGGTGTTCTAGAAAATGACTTACTGCAAAGTATCACTGTTATGGGCCGAATTTTATCCCCCTCAAAATTCATATGTTGTAGTCCTAACCCTAGGGTGTCAATATAAGACCTTCTTTAGAAATGGGTCTTTAAAGAGGTAATTAAAGCAAAATGAGGGCATTAAGGTGGCCACTACTCCAATGTGACTGGCGTTCTTACAAGAAGAAATTTGGACACAGACATACACAAACAGGGAAAACCATGTGCACTAAAACAGACAGGAGCTGCCACCTATAAGCCTGGGAGAGGGGCATGGAGCACAGCCTGCCCGCCCACCCCGCAGAAGCAATCAAGCTTGCCAACACCCTGATCTCAGACTTCTGAGCTGCTTGGTTTATGGTACTTGCTTATGATAGCGCTAGGAAACTAATACAACCATCCTTCCCTATTGCGTAGTTAAGACGCAGGAATGCAGACCTGGTTTACCTATGATAAGGACAGACACAAACCCTCTACATTTCCATTTATATTAGGGTTCTCCAGAAAAGCAGAACCAATAAGAGATGATAAGACAGACAGATGGACAGATAATTATAGGAATTGGCTCAAGTGACTATGAAGGTCAACATGTCCCACAATCTGCCGCCTCAAAGCTGGGGAATCAGGAAAGACAGTGTGTAATTCAGTCCAATTCGGCATGTCTAAAACTGAGTAACTTATAGTATTAGTCCCATTCAAGGCTCTGGGTGAGGAAGGGGGCCCATGGGTGTGAGTCTGAAGGCCTGAGGGCCAGAGGTCCAATGTCCAATGATAATAGAAGAGGGAGGTCCCAGCTCAAAAAGAGAGAGATTAGGCCTGTAATCCTAGCACACTGGGAGGCCAAGGCAGGTGGATTTCTTGAGTCCAGGAATTTAAGACCAGCCTGAGCAAGAGCGGGACCCCATCTCTACTAAAAATAGAAAAACTAGCCAGGTGCTGTGGAAGGCGCCTATTAGTCCCAGCTACTGGGGAGGCTAAGGCAGGAGGATCACTTGAGTCTGAGTTTGCTGTTTGAGCTAGGCTGATGTCACGACACTGTATCCAGGGTAACAGAGTGAGACTCTGTCTCAAAAAAAAAAAAAAAAAAAAAAAGAGAGAGAGAGACAGAAGTAGCTCTTCCTTCCCATTTCTATTTGGGCCCTCAAGGAAAGTCGATGACTCCTGCCCACTTTGGTGACAGTGATCTTCTTCACTCAGTCCACTGATACAAACGCTAATCTCTTTTGGAAACACCCTCACAGAAACACTCAGGTATCTGGACATCCCTTAGCCAAGTCAAAGTGACACATACTATTCCCCATCACCTCCCTCTGCCTCCTACCCTGTTCTCCTGTTCCTCTTCATGGCAAAGTTTCTCCCAAGACTTATCTATACCTACTGCCTCTACTTCTCAGCCCCTGTGTCCTCCTCAACTCTCTGTGACATTTACACCCATTCTGCTAGGGAAATGACTTTTTTTTTGAGACAGAATCTCACATTGTCACCCTATGTAGAGTGCTATTGTGTCATAGCTCACAGCAACCTCAAACTCTTGGCTCAAGTGATCCTCTTGCCTCAGCCTCTCGAGTAGCGAGGACTACTGGCATCCACCACCATGACCGGCTATTTTTAGAGATGGGGTCTCACTCTTGCTCAGGCTGTTCTCAAACTTCTGAGCTCAGGTGATCTACCCGCCTGGGCCTCCCAGAGTGCTGGCATTACAGGCATGAACCACCGAGCACTGCAGAGAGGACTCTTAACAAAGTGACCAAACAGCTTGAATCTTGACAAATCCACGAGTCAATTCTATGTCCTTATGTTATACCAATACCTCAGTAGAATTTGACACAGGTGACCATTCCTCCTTCATGAAGCAGCTTCTTCTGGTTTCCTCCACCTCATTGGCCTTGGTTTACTTTTCTGGTTCTTCCTCCTCTGCTTGATCCCCCCAGGACTCATTCCTTGGCCATGTTCTCTTTACTATCTGTGTTCACTTCCTTGGTGATCTCGACCCGTCCATGCTGGGTTTATGAACTTTGAAAATCACAAATCAAATGATATCACTTCCTTTCTTAGAAACCATGGGTGGATTCTCAAAAAATCAAACTCTTAACCATGGCCTATAAACCCTACATTATCTGGCCTCCACTCTAGTCACTGTTTAGTCCTTCAAACACACCTGGCTGTTAATCTCAGGGCTTCTGCCCTTACTGTTTGCTCTGCCTGGAAAATTCTTCCCTTTCGAAACTTCTATGGGAATGGGAATGTTATAGGCCTGCATTGTCCAGTATGGTAGCCTCTAGCCACATATGGCTATTGAATACTTGAGATGGGGCTGGTATCACTGAGAAACTGTTTTTTCAAAAATGTATTTTAATTAATTTATATTTAAATACAGACAGCCTCATGTGGCACATGGAGACCATATTTACACATCACAGCTCTAGCTCATTCTGATTTTTAATTTTACAGAACTTATCTGAAATGACCTCATTTCTTTCATGTACTTATTTAGGCAAGAAATATTCACTGAGCACCTACTATGTACCAGGCAGCAATGAGCAGAAAGACAAAACTCCCTCCTGGAGATTACGTGTAAGTAGGGAAAAACAAACCATAAAGTTAAATGGTAAAGGGAAAGCATGTTAGATGATGGTGCATGCCGCACAAAACTAGGTGGGGAAGCAGGTATGAGGAGTGCTAGAGGTGTGGTCCATGAGAGCATCAGGAAGGTGGCATCTGAGCAGGTGCATGAAGAAGGCAAACATCCCAAAGCCTGACAGGAGTGGGTTCAAGAGCAAATTCACGAGGGCAATGACTCAAATGTATGTTTAGTATCTGCCTCCCACCACCATCCAGAAGGTCAGGACTCTTGTCTGACTATTCACTGGTCCCCAGTGCAGTATGTGGTCCACAATGGGTACTCAGAAAATGTTGAAATTATTAAGTGAATGAATGAACAACCCTTCCTCACCCTTTAGGATTCAGCTCAGCAGTCACCACCACCCAGGGCACCATCCTTAACCCTACAAATCTACATTACGAAACTTTTCTTTATGCTCCTTTTGTAGCCCCTACTGAAACAGGGCTGTTGCCTTGTCTTTCTCCATAGGAGACAGTCACTCTGTGATTTCACAGGTTGTGTCTGTCTTACTCACTAATGTATCCCATGTCCCATAGAAGGCCTGGCACACCGCAGAAGAATCAGTGGGGCCTTGAGGAGGGGAACTAAGTGCAACTGCCTGTTAAAAAATATGGGCTGGAACACAGCAGTCTTTTGCTTAGCAGGCTCATGCTAAGGCTCCCTGACCAGCCAGCCCCATGCAGGTTACTGTGCTGTAGCATTAGCCTACCTTGTACGTGTTCTTCAGGGCACGATCACAGTGGCGTTTGGATGTTACACTGTAAGTTCCATGTGGATCTGAACTGTGTGTGCTTTCCTGGGAGGGGATCCCCACATCCAGCATACTGGTAGGAGACACCCAGTCAATAAGGGCTTGGTGAGCAACTGAGCAACCAATGGCAGGTTAAGGTGTTGACCAAAAGAAGGCATCAAAAGGCAGAAGACATTCATAGGAGAAGAAATTGAAGCAAGGGAATCTGCAAAGGGCAGCGTAGGCAGAGGAAAGTGACAGAGGTGGCTCATAGGCAGAGCACCTGATATGGAAGTGATCTGGCCACATCGAACTAAACCCACTACTGGATGGCTTGCATAGTAGCTGTTCTGAGAAGAACACTGAAAGAGCACAGGGCCAGTGGGCCTCAGAGGAAAACTGTAACGTGGGGCAGGCCTTGAGGGAGAGGGACAATTCTCAAGCAGGCTGCGAGGGCAGGGGCAGGGTGGAAAGGGATCTTAGACAGTGACCCACAAAGGCAACTGTTGGAGGAGAACCCCCATGGAAAACACATTTAAAGCAAAGCACAAAGCCATTAAACAAGCCTCCATAAATTTAAACAGTTTGAAATGATGCGAAGTATACGCTCCAATACAGTGGAATGAAATGAGAAATCATTAACAGAAGTTTGGAAAGGCCACATTAAACAACAAGAAGTCACAGGGAAATTAGAAAATCTTTGAGAAGAATGAAAAGGAAAATATAACCTGCAGTTAAAGCAGTGTTCAGAGAAAATTTTATAGCTGTAAACACAGATATTAAAAAGGAAAGATTTCAAACCAAAAAGGTAACTTAACCCCTTAAGAAACAAGAGAAAAAGAGCAAACTACATCCAAAGCAAGTAGAAAGGAGGAAATAATAAAGATTAGAGGGGATATTAATAAAATAAAGAGTACAAAACAATAGAAAAACATCATTGAAACAATTAAAATCAATGTTTTTTTGAAAAGAACAAAATCAACAATTAGCAAGACTAAGCAAATCACACAATGGCAAGGGCACTCACAGGAAGAAGGTTGTGTGCAGACAGCCTCACTGGCAGAGCCCTAGGTGAGGACAGAATTCACCAGCAGAGTTCACGGAGCAAAGGGCATTTGCAAGTAGAGGCAGTGTGCATGGGGCCTGGAGCAGAAGGCATTCAGAGGCAGATTTGAGACCTTCCCGGGCAGAGGATACTGTGTGCAGAAGCTTTACAAGAGGAATATGTTCCGTAGAGGAAATTCACTGGCCAAAGACATTCATAAGCCAAGACAAGCTTCCAGAGGACAGCACACAGGCATGCACAGGTAGGGCCTCAGAGTGGTAATGGAGGAGGCCCAACACAGGAATCAAGTTGCCAGATGGAACCTAGCCCTCTAAGTGCTATTTCAAAATAATACTCTCCTATTGTTCTTTTAGGTCTTTGCATCATACAGTACCACCGAGTCCTAGAAATACCTAGTTAAGAGCTCCTGTTGTAGTCCTTGTCTCTTGATTTAGGAAAAGCTCTTCCTGCTTTCCCTTTGTACTAAGATGGTGGCCAAGGTTGAGGTAAGGACAGTTCAATGGCCCCAGGTCCCTGCTCAGTGAATGAAGGAGTTCTATGAGTGTCCGATATTCCATCTTCCGACTTGTTGGGTCACTTGTTCCTGTTCCTGGGTTGGATCTAGACTCACATAGCATGTAGATTACATTTCCAGATGATATAGAACTTGCAATCTTGGCTCACTTGCTAGGTATGATGATGATTCAAAAGGATTTGGACAACCTGGGCACTGACACCTTAAAGAGCAAGATGAAACTATCTTCCCTGTTGGTACACATTGGCAGAAGTGGTCTGAGGTCACCTTTGAGAAATGTATATTCTGAATTACTGTCAAGGAAGAACTGAAGGGAGTGGGGCTATTTAAATGGGACAAAAGTTGACAGAATCTGAGAAGTATCTTCATCTATTTTAGGGGCTGGCATCTAGCAGAGGAATTAAAGACCACCAGTGGGTGACAATTAAAGGGAAACAGATTTTAACTCAACCGAAGAATGCATCTTCTAAAATTGAGGCTGTCCACAGACAGTACACACATAAGGGACCGAGCTACCGCTCACTGCAAGTGTTATAAAGAGAAGGCGGCTGTGCACCTGCAATGGTAAGGGCAGGGAGAATGAACTCAAAAGAATAAAACATTCCTCATTATGATTTGATAAGTCTATAATTTCATAATTCCTGTGCATACACAGTTTGTGGATTTTGCTATTGAGTACTTACTTGCTTTTGTAGAGAGAACAGCTTCAGACAACAGGATAAAAGAAATCACACAGCAGAATATACCAAGTTATACAGTTACAAAAGGAAACTCTAACACTGACCCATGTAGTATCTTAATATTTATTATAATTGTATACATGAATGTGGATTAAGCAAGTATGAATAGTAATACTAAGCAATTAAAAAAGAAACAAAAATGTAATGCAACTATTGCTCCTCCATAAGATTGCAGGTTCTGTGCCTTTTTAGACATGAAAGAGGCTGCTTTGGATCAAAAGCAATTACTGATCTTGCTAGCTTTCTTTCAATATCTGGCATGTTGGTTTGAAAACACCCTTAAAAGTAGAAGATACCATGAGGGAGGGGCAGCCAGCCTACCTCAGACCTCTTCATGTGGCATCTCATAACGTAGACTTGCACTGAGATGCAGGGATAGTGCCTCTCAATAACGGAGAGTATTTTCTTTCTCTTTCACTCATTGATTCAGCTCCTATGTGCTAGTGCCTACTATGTGCCAAGTCCCATGTTGGGGGCTAGACGTGAGGATGGCCAGCTCATATTTTACGTGCGTTCATGGCATATTGTACATTTCCCCTGCAGCGTAAATATAAAATACAGCTATGCAAACAAATGAAATGTTCCTCTCTGATCATTTGGCAGGAAAAACAAGTCCACAAACCAGTGTGAATAGGGTTCAGAAACTGGAGAAAGATGGTGATGCATTTTATAATTAAATCAAGAGAAGAGGCCCTCATTGTGTGTCAGAAATACTCTAAGGTTGTTCTTCCTCTCAAGAAGTTTACAAAGTGATGCTGGGACACAGGTGGCAGAGTACAACTGAATCTTAAGATTGGGTGTTGGTTAGTTAGCAGCATGGGCTAGCCTGCATCTACCCAGCCAGCCAACAGGTTTCCATGTTCCAAGTATATGAGGCCCCAGCACTTGCCACTAGCTTGAGACAGAGTCTGCACTGGAAAATACATCACTGGAAACTCTGTGCTCAGACCAGTTAGCCCTCAGGAACTTCCCTGGATTGACAAGCCCCTCTTTGGAAAGAGGTGTGAGTCAATTCTGCTCCCAGCTGATAGCATCTCAGTCCAGAAGCACTCTCACAGAAAGGGGAGGGGAGAAAAGGGGCGGTTTGGCCTTTGCAGAACTTCTTAGAGGACAGGGAAATCCAAGCATCCAGGATGCCCAGAGGGGAGCACAATTTCACACCCTCCTGTCTCCCCCTTGGTGACACTATGCCTCTGGAGGACCTAGTGAAGTGGCATTATCTGATAGGAAGTACATACTGAGTGCTAAGTCAATGCTTTGCTAATGTGGTCACTGCTCCTGGAGAGACAGCAGTGGTTATGTACAGTGTTCTACACAGTGCAATGACCACCTCTCCCCAAGCCTCAATGCTCTCATCTGTGAAATGGAAACAAGAATACCCTCTTCACAGAAGAATTTAGGGGATTAATGCCATCACTTTGTGATAGTGCCTGGTATGTAGTAAGGCCTCAAGTGTTAGCTGATTTTCTCCCTTCTTAATCCTGCTGGGATCAAATCACCCTAAAACCCACTAGAGAGGATTTCTGTGTAAAGCTCAGGGAACAGGAATTGAGGGCAAAACTATGAATCAGTTATAAAAATTCCAACACAGATATCCCTTTGGTTAGAAGCCTCCTAAAATCACATCCTACTGAATTTAAACCTAATTGTGAAAACCTTCCAATACATGCCCACACATCTGCAGGGAAAAACTGAAATATAGTGAAAGGCAGGTAAGAGGAGGGAATTTAAATTGCTATGTAACTCAGTCAAACGCAACTAACTACCTTAAAAAGTTTATAGAAATTAAAAAACCATATATGGCAATTAAACAAGCTAATATTAGCCTATGCCAATCCCCAACACTCAATGCCTGCAATTTACCCACCAGGGATTGTCAACAGTCTTCTACTTGGCCCTTCAGAAGCCTCAAGGGAGTCAGAAAATACTGAATCTCACACTTCTGCCCACCTAAACTCAACAGAAAATCAGTCTGTTTGGGGGAAGTGAAGATGTAATTCTTCAATTCTCTTTGATTGAGCTGGAACTGAGATCATGGATGTTAAGTGCTTTCTAAGTGATAAGAAGCTAAACCCAGGCGGTGCCTGTAGCTCAGTGGGCAGGGCGCCGGCCCCATATACCGAGGGTGGCAGGTTCAAACCTGGCCCTGGCCAAACTGCAACAAAAACAAATAGCTGGGCGTTGTGGTGGGCGCCTGTAGTCCCAGCTACTTGGGAGGCTGAGGCAAGAGAATTGCCTAAGCCCAAGAGCTGGAGGTTGCTGCGAGCTGTGTGACGCCATGGCACTCTACCGTGGACTATAAGGTGAAACTCTGTCTCTACGGAAAAAAAAAAAAGCTAAACCCACCAGTAATTATCATAGTATCATGAAGATATGATATTGGATGTAAGCAAGTTCAACATGAGAAGGGCAAATGCATGAAGAAATCAAACACGGAGGGAGGCAGTGAGGGCAGAGGAGCCAGCATTTTGGGGCAACTGGAGACAGCCAAACTTGCTGGGAGGCATCAGCTTCTGACCAGCCTAAGAGAGCTAAAAGAAAACAGAAGCAACCATGAGATTGGAAATATGTAACCAATCCAATAATCAGCCATAGCCCCTCAGGGTATGTGACTGCTCCAGCATTCAGGAGTCACAGTTCAGCTGAATGTGTCTTTTGGAGAGAAGGTGACCAGCATGTAGTTGGTGGGAGTTTGGTTGCTAGTTGTCCTCATTGCCTTCCAGGGATGTATCCAGCTCTGTGCTCAGACCCAGAGGCCAATTCCACTGGCTCTTAGCACACAGCAAGCCTTCAGGCAGAGCTGACCATGTGGCACAGCTTGCCCATCGAGTCCTGATCTAAAGCTATGCAAGCAATGGTGGAGGTGGTCCAAGGGACTGTAGCAGAGAGACCTGGGCAGGGATCTGAAGGCCTAGGGTGAGAGGTCTTGATTCTACCACAAACCAAGTAGGTTTCCCCAGGCCCCTTCCCTTTCTGAGCCTGTATTTCCTTGTTGAAAATGGGGATAACAACAGAGGCCCAACTGGCATCCCAGGGTGGCTAGAGGGCTCAGCTGAGGTGGTGATAAAAGGTACAACTTGGAAGTGTACCCATGGAGGGACTTTGTCCATGTCACCTAAGATCTCACAGTATCCTAGGGCACATGAACACAAGGACTCGAGTCCCTCTGAACATAAAGGCTGAGAGAGAGCACAGTGTCCAGATTAAGACTTAGGGAAATAGCAGAGCACATTTCTTTCCCCTAATGAGTCTCTTGGCTGCTTATCCCTTGTGGTGCCAGCACTCACCTAGAAGAGCTTCTCATAGCACTGTCCACAGTGGATGGTGTCATGGTGAATGAAGATCTGATCCAGGAGCTCGCCCATGGGCTTACTGCATATCCCACACTGGAAGAGAAGGCAGCTGCAGGTGAACCCAGCGAGCAAAGTGACAGGAACAGCTGGGGCAGGAACGGGGTACCTGAGCAAGGTGGGCAGGCAGGTGCTACAAGCCTGCATCACATCCTGGATGTCCGAGCAGTCAATAAAAAAATGGCAAAACCTAGAAGTAAAACCCCAACTAAAATTCCACAAAAACTAGCTGGCAGGATGATCATGTGGTTTCAAAATTCAGCCCGGGGTTGAGCCGTGACTCCATTACTCATTAGCTGCATGAGCCTGAGCAAGTCACCAAAATTCTCCCAGTGTCCATTTCCTTATCTATAAAATGGGCCTACTGGCAAGATGTACTCCCCAATGTCACTGGGAGAATTTGGTGACTTAGTCCACACACTGCACTCGACCTAGGGCCAAGCATAAAATAAATGCTCGGTAAATGTCAGAGGTCATTGCTGTAGTAGGAGGGGCTGGGAGAACATTAATGATGCTGTTTAGGATCCCAGGAAAGATGCTATGACAGTCCCATTAAAGGGAAGGCTACTTCAGCAGGCTAGCCCCTCCCACCTCAAGGCTCTCCAACTTGCCTGCCCAGGAAGACCAACTGGGGAGAGAAGAACAGTCAGCCATGGGCAGCAGGGCACTCTCCTGGCACTGTGGGACAAGATGGCATGGCCTATAGTCTCAAAGGAGAGGGGCCCAGGAGCCCCTATGTGTCTGTCTAGATCTCAGGACCTCTCCAGGCTCTGGCTTCAAGCTCCCTAATGGTGCTGAGAAGCACAGAGAGGGGCTGCTGGGATCCTCCACACCATTTTGTTTGTTCTTACTGAGCACCTTGCTGATGGCAACCTGCCTGGCTATTTTGACTTTTCAATTCCTACCTCCTGGCAGTTTTACTTTTCACTGTAAACTAATCAGCCCTCTGATTCATGTATTATGCGTCTGATACTTGGTTACTGTGCAACAGGATTTGAGCCTCAACTTGACTGACTGATGTTGCTGATCTATTTAGGACAGTGGTTCTCAACCTGTGGGTCGCGACCCCTTTGAAGGTTGAATAACCCTTTCAGAGAGGTCGCCTAATATCAGATATTTACATTATGATTCATAACAGTAGCAAAATTACAGTTATGAAGTAGCCACGAAAATAAGTTTATGGTTGGGGGTCACCACAACATGAGGAACTGTATTAAAGGGTCACGGCATTAGAAAGGTTGAGAACCACTGATTTAGGAGATCACCTCTGGATCCACTGGAAAGAACTCTAATTTGGGCTGGCAAAAGTGCTTTATACCATGGAGAATGGGGACCTCAAAGGATTGCCATGATACTGTGGTCCTGGGTGTCCGCTTTCTTTCCTAACTGTAACAAAACAAACAAGTATTTTAAAATGTTATGACAATAGGCCAGGTGTAGTGGCTTGTGCCTGTAACCCTAGCACTCTGGGAGGCCAAGGCAGGTAGATTGCCTGAGCTCATGACTTCAAGACCAGCCTGAGCCAGAGCGAGCCCCTGTCTCTAAAAACAGCTGGGCGTTGTGGCATGCGCCTGTAGTCCCAGCTACTTGGGAGGCTGAGGCAAGAGAATCACTTGAGCCCAAGAGTCTAAGGTTGCTGTGAGCTGTGACGGCACGGCACTCTACCAAGGACAACAAAGTGAGACCCTGTCTCAAAAAAACCAAAAATGTATGACAACCTAACAAGGTGAAGAAAAACCTATGGTCAAAGTGAATGATGAAATGAGTTATGCAAATGAACTTGAGCACCGTGGTGGCTTTTGCTGGGAGGCAGCAGAGTGCAGCTGAGGTGACACTGGCTCTGATGTCATTTCCTCAGTTCTGAGCAGCCCTGTAACCTCAGAAAGGTAACACCCTGTCCAATTCTGTGCTCATCGCCTACAAGAGTGGCCCAGGGCACTGCAGTCACCTCTATGAACCTCTCAATATCAGGCACCACTGTGCCAATTTCCTTGTGGCCTACTTGAGTACCTCAAGCAAGTTGACCATCCCTGCACGCACAGTCCAGGTGGCAGCCACCTTTGCTCATGTTTATCACCCTGAAAATATTCCCATGCACTCCTCCCCTGAGTCCAGACCCACATCCCTCACAAAGACTTCCCAGGGACTCTTGCCCACCCTGAATGTGCCATCAAATATATCCAAGAGTGGCTTAGGTGCCAGGCTCCTGTAAGTTTGCTCTGTGTTTCATAGGAGTGTTCTGTACTAAGTATGTAACTGCAAGTCTACAAAATCTTCTAAGACTTTTCATGTAAAATTCCATGAATCATGGAGAAAAATGTTCTTAATCACACCACACATGATTATCTTCAGGTTGAAAAATATAATCCTACTTATAGTACACCGAACACAACTAGCCCTCAAATAATCCCCTTTATCCTCATCTTATTGCAAAGATCTGCTGCTCTCCAGGCCCTTCCCATCCCCTAGTCATTAATTTCAGCATCTGGATTATTCTACCTCCTGCCAACATTACTTCTGTCTGGCTAAATTCCAGATGCATGAACACTTGGGGATTCCTCCTTTCCAACCTATAGTTCCTTCTCTCCAACACTTTGGGCACCCTCTCCACTTCAACCAGACTCTGAGTGGAGTTGCTTACCACATCAGACAGCTCACTGCACTGCCTGGGCCAGACCACCACCTCACCCCTTCCATACACATGCCTCACTCTCACTTTATCTAACTCACCTGGCAAAATTGCCCTGGTAAATTCAAGTCCCCTGCTTCACTAGTGCTCCTGAGCATAGCTGGGGACACATGACTATGTAGACCTGTCTTGGTGGGATTTCAGCCTTCATTTTGCTGTGGTCTATCTACCACCCCCCTCCCCTTTCTCCTTAAATGGCCAACACTCATCCCTCTACTTACAGTAGATGACCATGCTTCGCACTGACAGAGAAAACAGAAGGAACTGCTAAAGAAATTGCTCATTCTCCTACCACCTAACCTGGGACCCTCCCTGTATGTGAGATGCATGCTCAGCCTTTCCCTCTCCTTTTGCAGATGGACACTGTGACCATACTGGCCTCTCTGTCCTGCAACATCATTGTCTGCTCTCCTCTGGCTCTCCCCATAAACATGAGCACATTCCAGTATCTCCTCCCCACTGCCCAACTGCTCCACTCCCTACAAAGCCAAGCCCTTGGGCAAGTCAGGTAGACTGTCTCTCTACTTCCACAACCTGTTATCTCTTGAGCCCACTCTGGTCAGGCTTTGCTCCCTATCACTCTACCAAAACTGCTCTTACTATGGTCATCAGTGACCACCATGTTGCAAAATCCAGTGGGCAATTCTCAGCCTTCATCCTACTTCATCCCTCAGCAATCACTGACAGGGTGGCTGCCGCAGCCTTCTTAAAAAATGATGTCACTTGGCTCCCAGGGCACCATACTCTCCATTACTTCTCAGCTTCCTTTTAGACCCCCATCTCCTTCCCAACCTCTAAGTGCCAGAGAGTCACAGGGCACAGCCCTCATCCCACCTCTCTGCCTACTCACAGCCTAGGTAAGCTCATCTGGTCCTACGGCTGGCTACACACCCTCCCCCTTTGGCTCTCCCTGGGGCATCTTCAATGTCACCTGCCTTCTCCTCCACTCTTGACTACATGCACAATCCTGCTCTCCTCCAGGCCTTCCCATCTGAGCAAACATCACCATTCTCTTACTTGGTGGCTCAGGCCCCACAGCTTAGCATCTCCTCTCACTGCTCTCAGACATCAGAATCTGGCAGCTCTATTTTCAACAATATCCCCAATCTAGCCACCATCTTGCCATTAGTGCTGCCAACTCTCTAGCTTAATGTACTGCAACAGCCTCCTTACTGGCCTTCTTTTTTCACAGTTGCTTCCTGCAAGCTCTCTCACAGCCAGAAGGACCCTTTTAAAAAAATGAATCATATCTTGTCACTCCTTTAGACAAACCCTCTTCTAGGTTCCAATTACATTTAGAATAAAATTTAGAGTCTGTGTCCTCCAAGGCCAACATGATCTAGTCCCTGCCTCCTAACTCATGCCATTGCAGCCATGCACATGCTTCTGCCCCAAGGCCTGTGCTTTTGATGGCCTTCTAACTAGAACAGTCTTTCCCCAGAAGACTGCTTTTGTTTTCCCTGTGGCACAAAGCACATGGAAGAGTGAACATTCATTTATTTACACCCTTGGACTTGGAATGAGCTCATTCACCTCCCAGTTCTGCAAAGCTTCCACAACTGTATACAAAGGCATCTACAGATGGAGCCTCCTCCACACTCTCTGAACCCTAAGACTCCTACACTGTACAGGATGTCCTTAGCAGCACCCCTTTCTTACCTTAAAGCAATATTCATGGCAGCAGATGCTGAGATGTTCTAGGGTAATCTTTGGACAGTCTCGGATCTCACGGTTACAGTAAGTACAAATCCCACTAGTTGTTCTGTGAAATGAAAACACAATAATCCAGCGGTCAGGCTGACATACAGACTCCTGGCGTGACACAGCCAGACCCTCTGGTTTGATGCCATTGGGCCCAGGTTCCCTGGAAAGCATCCTCAGCCTCCCATGTTTTTCTGTGATGTGCAATTGGCAGCACAGTCCTGAGATAGACCAGTTCTTGGCCTCTGAAGAGTTTGCAGTATCTCCAAAACCAGCCACACATCTTTGCCCCACTCACTGCAGTGTGTGTTAGCAGCCCACTGTGATACTTGTTCCAGCAAATGCACAGGCTTTGGGGCAGAAGCATGAGCGTGGCTGCAATGGCATGAGTTAGGGGCAGGGGCTAGATCGTGCAGGCCTTGAAGGACACAGAGTCTCCCTGTCCCTCTCCCGGCCAAATCTTCTAGGGCTTGTTCCTCTACATAGTGGCAAGACCAATGCCTTCCCCTATAGAAGACGTGACATCATATGCCCTAGCTGGCCCCTGTGGTTGCCCAAGATCCAGGTAATTGGCTGTTTCTTCAGCCATATTGAAGAGGACTTACTTATACCCTCTGCTTGCATGCCCTTCTGCCTGTTTACCTTTGGGGCCTGGTAGGAGTCCCTAATACTCTCACTTCCTCCCACCTTCTCCCCAATCTAGCTCTGGCCTCCAAATGTCATCCACTAGAATTTCAACCTCTTGATACGTGAGAAGCCAGATGGCAGAGCAGAAACATCCCTATCCAGAAGCAGTCAGGATCCTGGGGTTTAGTCCTGACTGCCGCAGACTCACTGTGTGACATAAAGCATATTCCCTATGCTATCCAGCCCTGCTTCCTTCACAGTGACCTGAGTGAATTCGATCTCTATGACTCTTTTCTTTTCATTCTAAGAATTTAAAATAGGAATTTTTTGTCATTAAGATCATCCCGTGAGTGTGACATCATCTAGTCTAAGCTTCAAAACTGCCCAATGAGGTGCTTTCGTGCTCATCCATTCAATGTCTCACACCTGTCTGCATGCTTAGCTCTGTGTCTCCTTTCTAGATTCTTAATAACAGCATTTTGATTCATTTCCCACCCATTAACCTCTTTCCTAGTTGTTTTTTCTCTTTATGTTTTATTTCTGGTCAGATTTACAAGTTAATGAAGTGATTGATTAGGTACTGATCCATGGGTCCTCTCCTAGGGACACGAGCCTCTAGGGTTTTCTGCATGGTGCAGCCTTCTATATCCACTCTCCGGTTTAGCTGGGTTCAAAAGCCTTACTTGCCACAAATGTGAGATCCCAATAAGGGAAGCCCCACCCTGTGGCAGTGTCCTGCATCATGTAACAGATCTGCAAACAGATCTGAAGTTGCAAAGCAGTGGACAAAAGCAAACAGACTTTGTGTCGACATCTTCCTGAGCTGTTTCTCCTCCATAAGAACTGCAAGCTTCCCAGTGGGGAGAGGAGAGAAAGACAGAAAAAAAGAAAAAGAATACAGAGCATACATACCTCTCAGAATACAGGGTACTGTCATATGGGGCTTTCTTCTCCATCTCAAATGCGTCCTCAATGCTGCTGATGCTACGAGGAGTGTGATGGGGAAGAGGAGGGCAGAAAATGGGAGCAGATCACTGTCATGGTTATGGTCAGGGAATGCTTTCCTAATTAACCTTGGGGCCACAAGCTGAGACATGACTCCACACTGTCAGTTGGCATCCATCATCCCAAATAGCACTTGGTGCCATAAGGACTGATGCCCAGAAGGCATGGTTTCTTAGAGAAGAACCCTTCTATGAGGGGGCAAAGAAGACCTGTCACAAGGAGTAAAATGACAACGATGAGTGGCCTATATACCAGGAGGACTCTCACTTCCACCGACCAGTGGGCAAAAAGCAAAGCTCACCTCCCCACCTGTGTTACAATGTGACAGTCACAGAAGCCCATTCACAGCAGAAATCAGACACTGGCAATGGGAAGAAAAAAGGGAACATATTGACATGAAGCCTGTGCTTGGCTTCCAGCATAGCATTAAGAGAGAAGGGTGTTTGTTTTTCCTTTTTGTATCTTCATTTTTTATAACAAAAACTGGTGACCAAACAAAAACATGGCCAGGGAAGGGTGACTGACTAACTGTGAGCCCTGGATTACCCATTAACAAAGCTGCCATTCTCCTAGGAATGGTGGGGTGGCCTCGTAAGTGAAGTGACCTGCCTAAGGTCATGCTTGGGAAAGAAGTGAGCTAGAATTTCATCCCATGTCCTGATTTCTTCTGAGCACCAAATTCACCTTTAAGCTTCGTAGAGGATAAAGCAATTCACATTGCCCAATAAAGAAAGGCTATTGGCACTAAGTGTTAAATTATATTTTAAAATAAATTTAATTTTGAGAATCTAAGAATTAAATTTAACAGGGTGGTGGGACTAAGAGAAGACCAGGAGATGAACAGTTTTGCTAAGTGACTTTCATAGAAGCAAAGTCCCATGGGTGTCCAAAGGTTTCACGTGTATTATTTCTAACCTCAAAACCTCCCTGAATGAAGTTATAGAGACAAAAAATAGATAAGCAGTTGCCAGGGGCTGAGGGTGGTGATGTGGGGGACTGGTAATGAGTCTGGGGTTTCTTTTTGGGCTGATGAACAAGTTCTGGAATTGGACAGTGGTGACAGTTGCACAACTTCACGAATATACCAAAACCTACTGGATTGTGCACTTTGCTCACAGAGATTGAGCATCTTACCCCAAATGACCGAAACAGTGTGGGGCTGCGCCGAGGCTGGAATGTGACTGCCACACCTATGCTCATCATTCCATAGCACCAGGAAAAACTAGTGTGGAAGCTGCAGAGCCCTAATCCTAAAATAAGGCTGAGACATGTTACTAAATTCCTCATCTTAGCAGTGAGATGACTTGTCATAAAAATTTTCCCTAAGGAACCCCATGTGGTAGGTGGCAGTGCATTAGCATGACACTGAGGTACCCTTTTATATCATATTAGGAAGCAAGCAGATGAAGACACATCCATGCAGTCACATGTGTATCAGGAGCTACAGTCCTATGGTGCTAAGGTGAGGCAGCCTGGCATGACAGGAAAGAGCATGGGGGCTCATGAGAAGACCCCTGTGATCTGAAGTAAGGTAGAATCAACTAGATCAATGGTTTTCAACCTCTGGGTCACAACCCACAGGAACTGTATCAAAGGGCCACGGCATTAGGAAGGTTGAGAACCACTGAACTAGATGGTCCCTAAAGGCCCTGCCAGCTCTGTAGCGGGGGATGCTTTTGGTATTTCACAAAAGAAAGCAACAAAGGATGGAAGAATAGGACAGCACTGACAGTGGGGTGCAGGGTGAGTTAACCGTAAGAACTCAAAGGCACCCAGGTAGGCGGGAAACCTAAAAAAGCAGAAATCACATCAGAGGGCAATGACATCGCTCATGCATTCAACCAACTGTTACCAGAAGCCACTCTGGGCCATATCCTGAACAAGATAGTAGGGGTGCAGAATGAGGACAAAACAAGGCCTGCAGAAGACCAGGGCCTGGAATTATGTGGGGCTTGCTCTTACCTGCCATAGCGTGAAGATGACAGCCTCCCAGAGGACACTTCGCTAGCACTGATATACTCCTTCATGAAGAGGATTCCTTTACTGTAGAAGGAGGAGAGCAGAACACAACGGGGTATGCTGGAAGATTCCAGGGAACAACCTAGCCCACAGAAGGGGTGCAGAGCTGGAGGGACCCCAGCCTGGTTTAAAGGAAGTGAGGAAGCTCGTGGAAGGCCTTGGGCAGAGGTGCTGGTGGACCCCAGACCCCAAGGCCAGCAGCAGAGGGAGCTGTGGGGGACTCCGGCTGAAATCCCAAACCATGGGCTCAGCTTACTAGACTGAGAGCCCTAGAAAGATGCTCCCTGCAACTGATGGCAATGTGCCAACCTCCTTCACTCAGCCCTTCATGTCTTCACCTTCTCCCTAGACGCTTGTACTTCTGCACCTGAGTCCCACAGGCTTTCCACCCTTCTATGGAAGTGTCCTCTTTCCCACCTACCCACGACCAGGATGTCCTCTAAGCCTTAAACCAAGGCTGTTAGTACTTGCCACTCGGAGCCTCCCCAGAGGCCTGAGCTGCTGTGCAATCTCCATCTCAAATCTAATCTCTTCTTTCTCATTCCTGGAGTTCCAGAGGCATAGAGTCACCTCATCCTGTACAGACCCCTCTCCATGCTGCACAATCAAGCCTATTGACCTGATGTCCCTGGAGGCTCCTTGAGATACTTGCTTAACACACATCCCACTCAGCAGCCTCCCTGCAATGGTGCCCTTTCTTGCGCCTGAAGTGGTAGCCAGAAGTGCAGGTGTGGCAGTGGGAAGGTGAGCATGCAAGAGACACAGGCGCAGGCCGGGCCTTCTCAGACATCTCCCATGGAGACATTAGCAAGGTCCGACAGATGGCAGTGCCCAGCTGCTGGCTGTATGGAGATATCCACGAACACCCTAGGAGGTGCTGCCTCAGCTTCTTATTGGGATAGGGAGAAGGTGAGGTGCTGTGAGACCTGTGTGGGCTGGCACATGGGAGTTCATATTGGGGGACTAAGACTGCATGATGTGAACCGTTGGGCAAAAGGCTGCTGGGAGTTGGGGGAGGCACCAGAGAAGAAAAACAGAACAAATCTGGGTCCTTTACTCCCAAGGAGAAAATGAGGGAATCACCCTGTTCCCAGACAACATCTCCCGGTTCTTAGGTGTCCTTTCTTACATGGCCGAGCTGGAGTCCGATTCACCTGGGAGGGCTGGATTATAAATATGAGGCTGCTCAGAAGGGGCAGTGGTGGTAACAGTGACCATGCAGCTTGAGGGGCTTCTCACCCTGAAAGAAATGGAGAGTGGGGGACAAGCGTGTCAACACAAAGAGCTAATGTCTTCTAGGGCCAGACAGTATTGTCTGGGCTTTCATTCGGAGACTGCCACTACCAAGAGTTAAAAGGGCGCTGGTGTTTCTGAAACAACACCTGTAGGTCTCTGAGCTTTTGCTCCCTAAGACTCTTTAGAGATAAGTGGATGGAACTTTTCACTTTACAGATAATAAAATCCAGATTAAGTGGGTTGAGATGTGGCCCAGCTGGCACCGTCGATTGGTAGCCAGACCCCAATCTTACAGCATCCCCTCAAAACCGATGAGAAAGAAACTTGGACACACTGCATTCTGGAAGGCACATGCTACCAGCAGGGGCAGGAACTGACAGGGATCTTGATTTTCTGGAACTTCCACACCTCAGCTGCACCATACAGAACTCGGCCTGGCATCTGACCTCTTGGGCAGCTCACAAGGCTTTTCTCAGGCCTCCTGGCTCTTGCTCAGCCTACCCCCATGCCATGGGTCCCAGACCAGAAGCTGCCACAGCTTCCCACTTCACTTTAGGGCACTGTGTTGGACACTGCCACTGACCCTCTTTTTGTCTCTTCCAACTCAGGTATGTCCACTCTCCAGCAGCCTCTAGCCTGTGCTGTGGGTGCACACTTCCCTGGGCCAATTCTGGCCTCTCTTGCTACATGGTGCCACTCACCTGGCCCAGGTTCTGGGGTGTCACCTCCTTGTCAGTGTCCAAAGGGATACTGGAAAGGGGGCTGACTGTGAGAGGAGGCAATAAGATCCACTGCTGACTGAAAAATCAGCAAGAATCTGGCATCTGGTGATCCATGTCAGCTGAGTAGTCAAGGGGACACCAGAACTGAAGGGGCAAGGTAAAAAAAAAAAAATCCCCTGGAGCTACCCAGGAGGCTGAGGCAAGAAGACTTCTTGAGTCCTGGAGTTTGAGGCTAGCCTGGGCAACATAACAAGATCCTGTCTCTACACAGCAAATCCCTTGGAGATCCTCCCCCAGAATGCAATGTGAGCAGCAGGGGATCTACAGTGCTCCCCAAATGCCTCCTCTCCTTGGCCTACAAGACCCTACAGGGTCCACCTCCTACCCTCTAACCACAGGGCCCATCTTTCAGGGTCCCTTCCTCTTCCTTTGTCCACGTTCTTTGCAAGGCAGACGCCTCCTGGTGTTTTAGGTGTCAGCTGAACTGTGACCTCAACAGAAAAGCTTTTCCCACCCCTTCTAGCTACAATACCCTCTGCCCCAGCTCCTCACCATCCGAACACCTGGTTTCTTTCTTTTCTGGGCTTATCACAAATGCAGGAGCAGTGTACACACCATAAGGATTAACAGTACAGTCTCTGGGTTCTGACTGCCCAGGTTCTAATCCAGGTGAGGCAACCTCCTGGCTCAGTAATTATTGCCAAGTTACTTAACCTTTATCTGCCTCCATTTCTCACCTGCAAAGCGGAGATAATAATAGTACCTCCCTAATAGTGGTTGAGTGAAATGGGTGACCCTGCATAAAACACAGAGAATAGCACCTGCACGTCCTCAGCATGTGCCAGCACTTCAGCATCGCTACCACGTTTAGTCACTGCCGGATGGTGTGCTCTGAGGGTGGGTGGATGGGGCCTGGCCACTGTGTTCACTGTGTACACGTCATTTCTGGGTGGCAGCCCCTGGTTCTTGCTTATTCCCAAACATGGCCACTCTGGGAAAAGATCTCTGGGGAGGGAGTAAAGAGACTTCCCAACAGGCAAAGATGCCTTCCTTCACCTCATAGACTACAACTCTAGGAAATGATAAGGGGAGGGCCTCTGGCTTCACACAGAAAAGGGCCAGAAGGACAATGAAGCTGACTGCCGGCATGCATCCTATCCATCAACTTTGGGAGACCTGAGCCAGGCTGAGGAACACAAGAGTTGAGCAAACACCTTTGCTTAGTTCCTCAGCAAGATGAAGCTAGAATAGCCTTTTCATAGCCCTGTTACTGGGGCCACCAAATCAAACCAATGGATCATAGCAGGAAGATGATGGTGGAGCTAGAATACTTGATTGACACCATGACTCTTAACCAGTCATTCTCTGGTTAAGAGAATGACTCGCAACTGAGACACAAAGGAAGTCCAGAAGTCATAGCAAGGCAGGGACCCCAAATCAGGAAAGGATAAAGGAAAATTGCCATTAAACACTAGAAATAGTGAAACCTGAAGAATAATGCAAGTCCTGTCTTGGACATGAATCCTATATTACATGTCCCGCTGGGGCAGGAGCCAATTGGTGGGTTCCTAGGTACTGAAGGTAGATGTGGGAGCCAGAAAGTTCCATCACAGAGATGGAAATGAAGTTGGCTTGGCAGGAATGAGGAGAATATCATCAAATTATGACATTCTTTCTTATCCTCTATGTGCTGTCCACATAGGTGTGCTAACTATGAAGCTCTTCCAGAGAGCACAGTTTCCAATCCAAGAACTTAAACTTTCCATGAATTTTTTGAAATGACAAACAAGAATATTTCAGAATGGTGTAAAATTTGATACTAGATTGCCTGTAAAAAAATATTTTCAAATGTGAAAAATTATTCTACAAGTCATCTACATTTTGAAAATTGAAAAGTTGTCACAGCTACTTCAACTACTGTGATTTGGTGTGAGCAGGCATTACTCTTCAGAGGTCAGGATCCAGAAAACTGTCACTTTGAGAGATCTGAGCTGCTCACAGGAAACCACCTCAAGTGGCTGGTGCTGTTTGTTCCCTGCTACCCTGCTCTTCCTTGGTCCTTGGCCTCTCTCAGAAAACTCACATCCCACATTTCCTCAGGCTACTGCTGTTAACTTCTTCCAACCACTGCACCCTAGGGTTACCTCTGTGGAGGTGAGTTATTGCCCAAATTCACAGCCATCCTGATGGTGATGGCAAGAGAAAAGATCATCCAACTGGTATAACTTTTATTTCTGCTAGCAAGTCCCAGCCACACCATAGTGCACCTGCCTCGGAAACTTTCTATCTTCATGAGTGGCAAAAGAACCCCATATCCCTCTCCCAACCCAGATTTTCAAGCTCCTACTGGCTGCTGAGCAACATGGTTATCTGTGCACCTTCTCTATGCCAGGCTTAGTGTAACAGATTTGATACTATGGCTCCAAGTGGAAACCCATGAAGACCTATGTTCAGGGCACTGGTTTCTGGTCTGCTTCCTTCTGGCTCCTAGCCTCTCACAGCAGCAGAGGGTAACAGGCAAGCCTTGTGTGTGTGAATCTGTCCTGGGTTGTAGCCTGTGACAGAAACACTGACTGTAGTGGGTGGGAGCCCAGTACAGCTCAGCCCTTACCTGCTGCCATAGCCATCCAGTCCAACGAGCTGCTGGGGTCCGCTGGAGCTTCCCTGTAGCTCTATAGTGCTGGGATCTGCACGTTGCTGCATGGGTACAGCAGGGTCTCCCTGGCCACTGCTAGGGGCTCCAAGCCTTTCCTGGGAGGCCTCTCTAACCTCTGTGGCCATGTTCTTCTCATAACCATCCAAGGTGCTGAGAAAAAATAAGCACCACCCTATGCAGCAAGTGCTTGGGACTTGCTGGCTGTCACCTGGTGGACTTGGAAGGGCTCATCTCCCCAAGGAACAAACACAGTCCCTACTCCAAGGAGCAGTCTACTCCTCCCTTTAACGTCACTTGATGATAGTAATGAGGTGTTAAAAGACAAAGTCTTTTCCTGGCTACAAACACACTGGCCTTCCTGTCCCCGTCTTCCCACAGTCATCTCTCCTTTCTCCACCCCTTTACTGCCTCCAGACCATCTGTCCAGTCTAGAAAGACCTAAGCCATCCAATCGTCTCCTTCAGCTACAGTGCTCAGGAAAACCTGTGCACTTGGCCAGACCCGTCAAGGGCCAGGCAATCTGGGAAAGGGATTCTCCCTCAGGCTGCCCTGGCGGGTTTGGTTTGCATGAGGGAGGAAAGCAGGCACGTGGTGTTTGCCAGATTCTCCAAGGCGGTGCTCCGCGAAGTGGGGGAAGGGCCACGAGACCGCAGAGTTTCTAGGGCGGGGCCACAGGGCGGCGCAGGACCATTTGTGATCTTCGAGCGCCGACTGGAGGCCGGCGCTGGGATTACTGCAGAAGCAGCCCCGCCGGCGCCAAGGTAGCAAACAGAACCATTTTCTTTGTTGACGGTCTCATTTTCTAGCGGTCGCTGCAGCCCGGGCCCACAGCAGGAGGAAATGGCGGCGCGCGCAAGCGCACTGGGTGCGCAGAGCCCACCGCGTGCGCCACGCACTTCGGGCGCCTGTTTTCACAGCTGGGACCTCTTTGTGTTGTTAATCGTGAAGCAGTAACCGTTGTTATTAAAAAGCAATGGCAGTGCCATCTCTTTTTTAGAGATGTAAAAGTTGTGATCCACTTGTAACTAACAAATGGCTGTCAGGATGGCACTTAGTTGCCCGTCCCCAGGGCTCAACCTGATCATCTCATAGTTCAGGCCTTACCAAATTTAGGTAGGGATAATAATGGTAGGGTGGAAGCGCTGACGGGGGCTCATCGTCTAAACATCATCTCTAATAAAAAGTGTCACTGAACTTCAGTTCCCCTACCTCACCCCAGCACTTCTTTTCCCCTTCCTGCATACACTCTCGCTGCCTTTTCATTCCGTTCTTACCATCAACATGTCACAGAAGCTTTTACTACTCCTAAGACTATGCATTGAATGACCTCCCTAACTCCGTCTGTCTGGGACTGGACATGTAACCCACCACACCACCAGAGCTGATCTCTACTCCATTCAACCTGAAAGTCAACTGATCACAGGCTCTGATGCCCTGGTAATGGCAAAGTGTTTAAAAAGTTTATAAATAGGGCGGCGCCTGTAGCTCAAAGGAGTAGGGCGTGGGCCCCATATGCCAGAGGTGGCAGGTTCAAACCCAGCCCCGGCCAAAAACTGCAAAAAAAAAAAAAAAAAAAAAAAGAAGTTTATAAATAAACTTATGTACTTGTCTTAGGTGGCGACACATCATTGGCAGGGGGGTCAGGCTACTTGATCACAGCCTCACACTGTGGATCTCCTTTTTTCTAGACACTTTAGCCGCTAAGTCCAGTTAACTGCTACAGGTGCTCACTCTCTTCTTATGTTTTGTTCTTCCCTGGCAGGCCTTGGTTGGCCTCCTACTTACCTGGCCACTCTTCAATGCCTCATTCATCTATTTGAAAGACTCCTCTTGTTCTGCCCTGCCTCTTAATATGGTGTCCTATTAAATGCTGGTGTATGATAGTTCAATACTACCTACCTCCTGGTTTTCTCTGTGAGATAGAAGTTATGAATTTTTAAAAATTATAATCAATATGTAAAGGAAACTACTAAAAATACTAATGGCAAAGGGAAAAAATTTTGAATGGAAGGTATGCAAAACACGTTTTTGTTAAGGAAAAAGAGAATTGTTTTATCCAAAATTAAAAGAACTAATGGTTCCAAAAATATGTAAGACAAAATGTAAACAAATACTGGAACAATTATAGAAGGTTCACAGAAAAGGAATTTTATTCTTCATGGTTAAAATTGGCTAAAATATATTGAGTCTACTTTTAAGATGTTCAAAAAAAAGCTCTCGAGTCAAATATATTGGTTTAAAACTAAAATTTGACTTTTGCTGTTAAAATTACAAAGTTTTATTGGATCATTGGTCTGATCTTAATAAAAGCATATAAACAATCTGTCTTTCCTTCTGAGTAATCTGTCTAAAAGAAAAATATTTTATGTCTTATCAAAATGCTACATAATGCCCTATGTTTATATTGACTTTATTATCTCCTTAATTTTTTTAAAAAAGTCTTTTCAATTTTAAAGGCACTAAGATTTTTTACAATCACTTCACCTCCTATGTTTACTTTAAAATTTTTATCACTTTGATTCAATAGGTAACCAAGTATTATTTCTCAATAACTCAAAATCTTACGCAATCAAATGTTTAAGGCCTCCTGACGACTTTTAACATTTTATCTTCCCAAAATCAAATCTTGAATGTATTTTATGCCTGAAACTGAAATTGGGATTTCCCAGAAGGTCCCTGGAAAATCCAAAAGGATTTATTCTTTCACTTTGTAATAAGAGAGGTGATAAAAATAGCTTTATTGATAATATCATATAAATTGCATTGGAAGCATTGTCAAATAACAAAAAAGTAGTACTTTCTCTAAATTAATTTTAATGGGAGAAATGCTATTAACATAAAGATTTTAGAAATTATAGGAAGTTCCTGGAAAGTGTTCTTTGTCCCCAGTGCCCATGATATGTTGCTATTCATCAGTGTCCCAGTGTTACTTTGCCTTATTGAGACAACAATTCAATGTTGTCAGTCATGATTTAAATTGTGTTTTTAAATGTTAACTTGGTCACAATTTTACTTCCTTAATTTATATCCAGTGTATTCTAAGCTAGTGGTTTTCAACTGGAAATTGACATCGCTTATCTATAAAATTCTGTTAATATACACATGTTTAGACAGATGTTTTTTTTAGACAGAGTTTCAGTATGTTGCCCTGTGTAGAGTGCAATGGTGTCACAGCTCACAGCAACCTCCAACTCTTGGGCTTAAGCAATTCTCCTGCCTCAGCCTCCCAAGTAGCCGGGACCATAGGTGCCCACAACAACCCCTGGCCATTCCTTGCTGCAGTTGTCATTGTTGCTTAGCTGGCCCGGGCCGGGCTCAAACCCGCCACCCTCAGTGTATGTGGTTGGCGCTCCAACCACTATGCCATGGGTGCCAAGCCTAGACAGATGGTTTTATTGCCAATGATTTTATGCAGCCCCCAAATCTCGTTATTATTTTTTTTTTTTTTGAGACAGAGCCTCAAGCTGTCACTCTGGATAGAGTGCCGTGGCATCACAGCTCACAGCAACCTCCAATTCCTGGGCTCAAGCGAGTCTCCTGCCTCCGCCTCCCAAGTAGCTGGGACTATAGGCGCCCGCCACAACGCCCGGCCATTTTTTTTGGTTGTAGCCGTCATTGTTG